>JAXIVJ010006717.1:0-65077 GCA_036785665.1 Chirona hameri | reverse complement strand
GAGGGACCTCCGACCTGCCCCGTGGTTCAGACCGGTGTGAGTGTTGCAGGGGGACCTCTCGACCTGTCCCGTGGTTCAGATCGGTGTGAGTGTTGCAGAGGGACATCTCGACCTGTCGCGTGGTTCAGACCGGTGTGAGTGTTGCAGGGGGGACCTCTCGACCAGTCCCGTGGTTCACACCGGTGTGAGTGTTGGAGGGGACCTCTCGACCTGTCCCGTGGTTCAGACCGGTGTGAGTGTTGCAGGGGGACGTCTCGATCTGTCCTGTGGTTCTGACCGGTGTGAGTGTTGCAGAGGGACCTCTCGACCTGTCCGTGGTTCAGACCGGTGTGAGTGTTGCAGAGGGACCTATCGACCTGTCCCGTGGTTCAGACCGGTGTGAGTGTTGCAGGGGGACCTCTCGACCTGTCCCGTGGTTCAGACCGGTGTGAGTGTTGCAGAGGGACCACTCGACCTGTCGCGTGGTTCACACCGGTGTGAGTGTTGCAGGGGGACGTCTCGACCTGTCCCGTGGTTCAGACCAGTGTGAGTGTTGCAGAGGGACCTCTCGACCTGTCCCGTGGTTCAGACCGGTGTGAGTGTTGCAGGGGACCTCTCGACCTGTCCCGTGGTTCAGACCGGTGTGAGTGTTGCAGAGGGACCTCTCGACCTGTCCCGTGGTTCAGACCGGCGTGAGTGTTGTAGAGGGACTTCTCGACCTGTCCCGTGGTTTAGACCGGTGTGAGTGTTGTAGAGGGACCTCTCGACCTGTCCCGTGGTTCAGACCGGTGTGAGTGTTGTAGAGGGACCTCTCGACCTGTCCAGTGGTTCAGACCGGTGTGAGTGTTGCAGAGGGACCTCTCGACCTGTCCGTGGTTCAGACCGGTGTGAGTGTTGCAGAGGGACCTCTCGACCTGTCCCGTGGTTCAGACCGGTGTGAGTGTTGCAGGAGGACCTCTCGACCTGTCCCGTGGTTCAGACCGGTGTGAGTGTTGCAGGGGGACCTCTCGACCTGTCCCGTGGTTCAGACCGGTGTGAGTGTTGCAGGGGGACCTCTCGACCTGTCCCGTGGTTCAGATCGGTGTGAGTGTTGCAGAGGGACATCTCGACTTGTCGCGTGGTTCAGATCGGTGTGAGTGTTGCAGTGGGACATCTCGACCTGTCCCGTGGTTCAGACCGGTGTGAGTGTTGTAGGGGGACCTCTCGACCTGTCCCGTGGTTCAGACCGGCGTTAGTGTTGTAGAGGGACCTCTCGACCTGTCCCGTGGTTTAGACCGGTGTGAGTGTTGCAGGGGGACCTCTCGACCTGTCCCGTGGTTTAGACCGGTGTGAGTGTTGTAGAGGGATCTCTCGACCTGTCCCGTGGTTTAGACCGGTGTGAGTGTTGCAGGGGGACCTCTCGACCTGTCCCGTGGTTTAGACCGGTGTGAGTGTTGCAGGGGGACCTCTCGACCTGTCCCGTGGTTCAGACCGGCGTGAGTGTTGTAGAGGGACTTCTCGACCTGTCCCGTGGTTTAGACCGGTGTGAGTGTTGCAGGGGGACCTCTCGACCTGTCCCGTGGTTTAGACCGGTGTGAGTGTTGCAGGGGAACCTCTCGACCTGTCCCGTAGTTCAGACCGGTGTGAGTGTTGCAGGGGGACTTCTCGACCTGTCCCGTGGTTCAGACCGGTGTGAGTGTTGCAGAGGGACCTCTCGACCTGTCCCGTGGTTCAGACCGGTGTGAGTGTTGCAGGGGGACCTCTCGACCTGTCGCGTTTCGGCCCAGATGACCGTGCCGCGCTGCGCCGCGCCTGTGTTAGGCCGTGTTTAGTTTGGCGGTTTCGGGGGGTTGCGTGTTAGGCCGTGTTTAGTTTGGCGGTTTCGGGGGGTCGCGTGTTAGGCCGTGTTTAGTTTGTCGGTGTCGGGGAGTCGCGTGTTAGGCCGTGTTTAGTTTGGCGGTTTCGGGGGGTTGCGTGTTAGGCCGTGTTTAGTTTGGCGGTTTCGGGGGGTCGCATGTTAGGCCGTGTTTAGTTTGGCGGTTTCGGGGGGTCGCGTGTTAGGCCGTGTTGAGTTTAGCAGTCTCGGGGAGTCGCGTGTTGGGCCGTGTTTAGTTTGGCGGTTTCGGGGAGTCGCGTGTTAGGCCGTGATTAGTTTGGCGGTTTCGTGGGGTCGCGTGTTAGGCCGTGTTTAGTTTGGCGGTTTCGTGGGGTTGCCCCCGAAGTGTGTTGGCCACCACCAGTCGTCCCGCGAGGCCGAGATTTCAGGCCACCCTTTTATTCCTCCGCCCCTGCTGCTATTCCAGTTGTGTTCTTCCGTTGTTCAGGAGCATATGCATAGGTGTTTCCAGGTGACAGTTGGGGTTTCCACTGAGATTGTGACCTCGATTGACCTTTTCAGAGGTCAACCGAGGTCATTGGCCTCCGATGACCTCACATGCCTTTGTTTTGCTTTTCTCGGTTTCAAGGACACATCGTGACGCTAATTTCAAATCTGGGATCCATTTTACATAATGATATGTTCCACTGCGGTAATGCGCTTCCACAGGTCAACCGAGGTCACTGACAGATGACCTGACATGACCTTTTTGGAATTTGGCAGTTTTTAGGACATTTTGTGACGCTGATTTCAAATTTGGCACCCATTAAGCATTATGACATGCTCATTCACGATTCTAGCTCGATTAAATTCAATTTATGCGCATTTACAATTTTGATGACTTTTGGGTCATTGACATGACCTCGGAGGTCATCTAATGACCGAATGCCTTGAAATCGGGTATTAGCGGCTTCCTCTCATCACAAGCAATACGCTCGTTTTTTAATCGAAGCTCTAGCTTAATTAGGGGCGAAACGACAAAGGGGGAGGTCGTACCCCCCCCCCCCCCCCCCCCCCCCCCTACCCGAACACGTAGTGATTTTGCGCTACCCGCCGAGGGTTAAATCTGCGAGCTATCGTCCTTGTATGTGTGGCTACTGTCCTATGTGATATCTGTGAGCTAACGTCCTCCTATGTTATATCTGCGAGCTAACGTCTGCGTATGTGTGGCTACTGTCCTATGTTATATCTGCGAGCTAGCGTCTGCGTACGTGTGGCTACTGTCCTATGTGATATCTGCGAGCTAACGTCTGCGTATGTGTGGCTACCGTCCTATGTGATATCTGCGAGCTAACGTCTGCGTATGTGTGGCTACTGTCCTATGTTATATCTGCGAGCTAGCGTCTGCGTATGTGTGGCTACTGTCCTATGTGATATCTGCGAGCTACGTCCTCCTATGTTATATCTGCGAGCTAACGTCTGCGTATGTGTGGCTACTGTCCTATGTTATATCTGCGAGCTGGCGTCTGCGTATGTGTGGCTACTGTCCTATGTTATATCTGCGAGCTAGCGTCTGCGTATGTGTGGCTACTGTCCTATGTGATATCTGCGAGCTAGCGTCTGCGCGCTGGTTGATTATGGCGTGCGGTGTGCCCACCTGATCCCTCGCTGGTCGGCTGACCCGCGTCGCTCGCCGAAGGACACTGGTCGTGTTCTTTGCGACGTGAGCATTGTGTGAACTGCGAGGGCAGTATTGACCTTCAGCGCTGACCAATCGGCGACAGGTAAATCTCGTCGCCGATTGGTCAACGCTGAAGGTCACTACTGCCTACACAAGCACGGTATCCCACAGTCCTCATGTCGCTAAGAACATGGCCTCTGGGACCGTGGTGTAACCGCCCCCACGGCGGCTGCTGAAATGGATCGCCGCAGCTGTCTGGCAGGAGCGGCTCCAGTCCTCATCTCGCTAGGAACATGGCCTCTGGGACCGTGGTGTAACCGCCCCCATGGCGGCTGCTGCGATGGACCGCCACAGCTGTCTGGCAGGGGCGGCTCCAGTGCGGCGGTCGGGTCGGCCGTGCGTGTCGATTTCAATGCGATCGATATTATGAACCGAGTGACTGTGGTGGAGGTCCCCCGCGGGACGTTGCCCGACTCCGCCTCTGCTCGTGACGCCGTGGAGGTCCCCCGCGTGGGCCGCTACCTGACTCCGCCTCTGCTCGTGCCGCCGCCGTGTCGGTGGAGACGCTCCTCAACAGCCCGCTGTGAGTGTCGAGTGTCGGTGGAGACGCTCTTCGACAGCCATGTGGGAGTGTCAAATGTTGGTGGAGACGCTCCTCGATAGCCCGGTGTGAGTGTCGTGTGAGTGTCGAGTGTCGGTGGAGACGCTCCTCGACAGCCCGGTGGGAGTGTCGAGTGAAAGCCGAGTGTTGGCGCTCAGTTCGAGAGATTTCTCCGTCGTCGGCGAGCTGATTGTGGCGACAGGCAGACCGAGATCAGACACGATAATAGAGTGTACTCAACACTGCACAGGACGTGTTATTGCCAACAATATACTGGTAGGAATCGTGGGAGTTCGATGACCGGTGGCGTAGTGCGGGGAACGCTTGACTCCGGCTGGAGAGGTCCCGGGTTCGAAACTCTTCCGTGACTGTGACTTTGGAGATTGGGAATATTTAAATCTCTCTCTCTCTCTCTCTCTCTCTCTCTCTCTCTCTCTCTCTCTCTCTCTCTCTCTCTCTCTTTCCACGGCCTGGCAAATTTTAACTGATTTTGGTGTAAAACTCGTGTGTAGTGACGTCACTAAATTCGATATGACTCGAAATTTTTCGACGAAATTGCCTTTTTTCACAGAAGACGTAAACGTGATTTATAAGAAGGTATCCGAAGTTCCACGTCGATAGCGCAATCCATTTTTTAGCTATTACGAGAATTCCTCGGGGGAGGGGAGGGGGGGGGGGAGTTAAACGCCCCCCCCCCCCACCCAGTCAATGGCGGGATAACTTGAATTAGTTTACATTAACATTAAAACGACGCTGTAACTCGCGGGCCAGATAATATTGGGTTATTAAGCTCTGAGCTTAATAACCCAATATTATCTGGGGTACACCCAACCATACCTGATGGACATGGCTGGATGGATGGACATGGACCGTATTCAGTGGCCAGCTATAGCTTGCATCTGGCGGTCAGAATAGTCTCCCCTCCCCGGCGGCGGGCAGTATTTATCGTAGCGCCGACGTATGGTTCTGGTGGCCCGTTTAGCCGAGGTCATTACCCGAATGGTGGCGGTCAGCGAATGAATGGTGGCGGTCAGTGAATGAATGGTGGCGGTCAGCATATGAATGGTGGCGGTCAGAGAATGAATGGCGGCGGTCAGCATATGAATGGTGGCGGTCAGTGAATGAATGGTGGCGGTCAGAGAATGAATGGTGGCGGTCAGCGAATGAATGGTGGCGGTCAGTGAATGAATGGTGGCGGTCAGCATATGAATGGTGGCGGTCAGTGAATGAATGGTGGCGGTCAGAGAATGAATGGTGGGGGTCAGAGAATGAATGGTGGCGGTCAGCGAATGAATGGTGGTGGTCAGGGAATGAATGGTGGCGGTCAGTGAATGAATGGTGGCGGTCAGCGTAAGAATGGTGGCGGTCAGCGAATGAATGGTGGCGGTCAGTGAATGTGGTGTTCAGAGGGTGGCGGATCGCGCAGCCGAGTATGGCGCGGGCTGTCGCGCCTGGCCGCCATATTGGATCGCCGAAGCGAACGCGGATTAACACAGCGGGGTTGTTGGGGTTTGCAATCCCGGACCAGTATCTCGGCAACCACGAGTCGCACATACATGGGACAAACACAATGTGTAGAGAAATGATCGGCCCGGAGTATGCACTATGTCGATAAAATAAATAAAAAATCGATACAAATTATACAGCTGTAAAGCACAATAAAATCCGTCCAATATCCACCCAACATGTATTTATATTTACAAGCATGAAGTTTATAATGCAAGGTTTAATAAAACGCGTCCGACCCCTGCATTCATACTCCTCGCCACCCCTAGTCCGGCCCGGCGTTCCAGCGTGGCGGCCGGCACCGTTCTCAGGCACCATTGTCCCTTCCAGTTGTTATAGAGTTCAGTGGATGGTGGCGGTCAGCGAATGAATGCAGGCGGCCAGCGAATGAATGGAGACTGAGAGAGCGCGGGAAGGCGAACGGTAATGGCGGGAGTCATTACTGGCATTATTAGCGACAAGGCTTCTGCGGCAGAGCTGAACGTTTATCGATAGTTTATATAGAGAAAATCGCGAGCTATTTTCTGGATTTAGTGTCCGGTTTCGACTTTCAATAGGAGAACGTCTAAAGTGTTTTCATTTGTAAATAGCTGAACTTTTCAAACACAAATCAAATTGAACAGAAGGCACTCGGTGTTGAAGCTGTGAGTTTGTAAGGAAAATTAACGGTCACAGGTTCAGTTCCATCCCGGTACCTGGCCCGACGCGCAGGTTCAGATCCCTCTCGGTCCCAGGTTCAGATCCCTCCCGGTCCCAGGTTCAGATCCCTTCCGGTACCAGGTTCAGATCCCTTCCGGTACCAGGTTCAGATCCCTCCCGGTACCAGGTTCATATCCCTCCCGGTACCAGGTTCATATCCCTCCCGGTACCTGGCCTGACGCTCACGTTCAGATCCCTCCCGGTCACATGTTCAGATCCCTCCCGGTTCCAGGTTCAGATCCCTCCCGGTTCCAGGTTCAGATCCCTCCCGGTACCAGGTTCAGATCCCTCCCGGTCCCAGGTTCAGATCCCTCCCGGTCACAGGTTCAGATCCCTCCCGGTACCAGGTTCAGATCCCTCCCGGTCACATGTTCAGATCCCTCCCGGTCACAGGTTCAGATCCCTCCCGGTACCTGGTTCAGATTTCTCCCGGTACCTGGCCTGACGCTCAGGTTCAGATCCCTCCCGGTACCTGGTTCAGATCCCTCCCGGTCCCAGGTTCAGATCCCTCCCGGTCCCAGGTTCAGATCCCTCCCGGTACCTGGTTCAGATCCTTCCCGGTCACAGGTTCAGATCCCTCCCGGTCACATGTTCAGATCCCTCCCGGTCACAGGTTCAGATCCCTCCCGGTACCTGGTTCAGATCCCTCCCGGTGCCTGGTCCGACGCGGACAGGAGCAGACGGATACTATTGGTTGCGGATCGTCTCGGATCACTTAAATAAAATAGCGAGAACGTCAATAATCGATGTAAGTTGTATGACGTTAGTGAATCATTTGAATACAATTTAATCATACAAATCAAAAGTTATTTGAAAGGTCTATATTTTAATTTTCAGGTCCTTGTCCCAAAGCATTACAAAACTTGTCTCCATTACACAAATTCGATACAATAAAACAAACATTGGACAATTTATATTGACAGCTTAATGCCACCAATAAGCAAAATATAATTAAATCAATTTCATGTTTCAGAATTTCATTGAAATACCGTCCTCGTCGTTAGGGGACGTTAAACTTTCGCCTGTAAATTATGCCGGTGACTGGAATTGCGTGATCGAATTGCGCGGTGGTGGGGGTCAGGGCCCGCGCGGGCCCGCGTGGTAGGAGTCAGGGCCCGCGCAACAAGCTTAGCCTAGCGTGGGTCCTTCCTGACTCCTGACCTCGGAATAGCAATCCCAGCCCATCAACACACTCGAACTAAATTGATAAAGATGCAACTATTTCCAATTTATTTGCAGGCAAAATAGTGGTGATCATTTCTAGATGTCACCACTTAAACGTTAACAATACAAAAAATGTAAACATCTCAGCCTAACAAAAAAATACCACAAATAATCAGGTATCTAATTCAATCGTATTCCTACAGGTTGGACGACGCCATACTCGACGAACACCATATGCCATTTTTTTAGTAGAAAGCACGGACTTGATATACCAGAGTTAATCCAGTGCTTAGGCAGCACATCAGGCAGTTCCCTTTTGGAATGGCTGGGGTGTATTTAGCTCTGACTATGGCGCAGGGAATCGCCTTATTTCTTAGCCTTAACCCTCGCCGTGCAGCGTCCGAACAGTGCGTGAACGTGCAGGGGGGGGGGGGGGGGGGGGTCGACCCTCCCCCATAAGGTTTTGCCCCTAATTGGGCTAGAGCTTCGATTAAAAAACGAGCGTGTTGCTTGTCAAGAGAGGAAGCCATTGATACCCGATTGTAATGTCCTAGGTCATTAAGAAAGTTCCTCTGTAAAAAGGTCAAAAAGGTTAAAAAAGGTAATGTCAGTTCATGTCAGGTCATTTGAGGTCAGTAACCTCGGTTGACCTGTGGAGGTGCATGACCCCAGTGAACATATAGTTATGTAAAATGGATCCCATATTTGAAATCAGCGTCACAAAATGTCCTAGAAACTGCCAGAAGCCAAAACAGTAATATCAGGTCATCGGAGGTCAGTGACCTCGGTTGACCTCTGCAAAGGTCAATCGAGGTCACAATCTCAAGGGAAACCACAACTGTGACCTGGAAACACCTGTGCGTATGCTCCTGAACAACGAACACTATGCAACTGCACAAGTTGCAAAGATCAATACTACGGACGCCAGTTGCCCTGACATGACCTTGAAAAACAGGTCAAAGGTCACGGGTCATGTGACCTACAACTTACAAAATTCAGAATATGTGTCAAATTGTTCACAAGTAGGGTACTGAAAGTTTTATCGCAATCAGTTGATATTTACGCGAGTTATTCCCGAAAAACCGAGCGGGTGGCATCCACCCCCTGCACTGGCGAGGGTTAACCCTATTAGTGGCAGGCTCCTGGTTAATAGGCTTATCTGACCGACCTACTGCACTGCTATTTTTCACCCTATTCCAGACAGTTTGATTGCGAAACAAAAAGCCATATGTGGAGTAAATGTTATAATGTTGTTATTTAACTCTAGCTTGAGATGCAAATTAAGGGTCCCATGTTCAGATCCCTCCTGGGTCCCATGTTCAGATTCCTCCTGGGTCCCATGTTCAGATCCATCCTGGGTCCCATGTTCAGATCCCTCATGGGTCCCATGTTCAGATCCCTCCTGGGTCCCATGTTCAGATCCCTCCTGGGTCCCATGTTCAGATCCCTCCTGGGTACCATGTTCAGATTCCTCCTGGGTCCCATGTTCAGATCCCTCATGGGTCCCATGTTCAGATCCCTCCTGGATCCCATGTTCAGATCCCTCCTGGATCCCATGTTCAGATCCATCCTGGGTCCCATGCTCAGATCCCTCCTGGGTCCCATGTTCAGGTCCCTCCTGGGTCCCATGTTCAGATCCCTCCCTCAGTTGACCTCTGACCGCCGCGGGGATCGGACGCGCGCCAGCTGAGCTCCGCGAGTGGCCGGTCGCAGCGAGCGAAAACGTGATATTTTCCTGACAGTGAGTAGTGCGGTGCACTAAGGTGGTGTTGAGCGGCACTATCATCGAGCGCCAAGGAGATCAGCATGCCAGAAGAAGACCTCACAGCCTCGCTGATCGAGTGCTTCGGCAACGCCGGTGTGGTGCGAGCCCTGAGAGGACTGCTAACACCCATAGTTAGTGAGGCGGTGGAGACAGCTGTAGCTGTAGCTGTAGCTGCAGTGGTGGCATCACAGGATGCAGAGATCAAGGAGCTGAAAGAGACCTTCTCTAAGGAGTTGAAGAGTTTAAAAAGCCAGCTCAACGACAACGAGCAGTACTCACAGCGACAGTGCGTGAACATTTCCGGCATCCCCGAACACAGCAACGAAGACGCCAGGAAGATCGTGCTCGAACTGTCTCGCATCACTGGAGCACATGTTGAACCGGGTGACGTCGACGTTGCGCACCGAATCGGCAGGCCGAAGCCCGGAAAAACGCGCACAATCATAGCCCGGTTTGTTACGGTGTCCAAGAGGCAGGCGTTCTACGCCGAGCGCCGCGGGCTGCGTGGAGCGCGGGCGCCGCCAGGCTCCCAGCTCACGGGTGACACTCTGGCGAAAACTTTCATCTCTGACAACCTGACACAGCATAACGAGCAGCTAATGTACCAGGCCAGACAGCTGAAGAAAAAGGTAAAGTTATTCGCCGCCTGGTCCGATCGAGGCAAGCTGAAGGTGAAAGAAAACCAGGGAGCATCTACGAAGATCTTCAAAACGGCTGACGACCTACGTGCTCTGTGCGGAGATGACCCGGTGCTTGACGAGGCACCTGTACCTGTGGCTGCGGCTGTGGCTGCGCGACAGCCGGAGGACGCCGTCGACCCGGAGGGTTTTCGCAAGGTGCCCAGTCGACGCGGTAGGAGCGTTGCCAAAAAGTAAGTGCCGTAGTCGACGCGCTGGTTTCGCCGTCCCCGCCAGCCCGCCTGCCTGCTGGCTGGACTCGCCGCTGCCGTGGCAGCGGCTGAGCTGCGAACTCAGCGCCTCTGGTGGAGGGTGGTGGAACTGCGGCCCGACTGGCGACTGACTGCGAGGATCCGGGGACTGCCGCTGCCCGCGCTGGACGGTCGGCTGGGCGGTCGGCTGCCGCCCCAGCCTGCTGACCTGGGTCCGCCGCTGCCGTGACCGCACCGCGGCTGAACTTTACGGAGCAGCGCCTCTGGTGGCGGGTGTTGGCACTGTGGCCCGCCCGGCGGCTGGCGGCTGGCGGCGGGCTCCCGGCGCGGTCTCGGAGCCGAGTCGGGGCTGCGCAGCGCTCCTACCGTGACTGCGGACTCGTGAGTGTAGTGAGTGCTACAGTTTTGTTTGTGCTTTGTGTCCAGACGCGTTTGTTATGGTGTTCTTTAGTTACTGTATATGTTGCATAGGTGTCCTGAGCGACAATGACATGTCATAGATACAAATAGGTACAGTTGGTATTCATTTGCATTGTATTTATTTTGGTTGTTCCTAACGTAACGAGTACGAGTTGATTGTCTTGTTTGATGAACACCAATAATTAAGCAATTTGAAATCAGGTCATAACTGAACTTATCTACGTGATCTCAAACATAAAAACCAACGAGCCAGTGCATGTTGCATGTGAAGTTGTTGCAGTGCCGCTCAACACCGCCGCCTGGGAGTGTGCCCGCCCCCAGCCCCGGCTCGGCCGGAGTTGCCGCCCCGGTGTCCGGGGAGGACCCGCTGTACAATGGCCTCCCCTCCCATGATTGCCCCCCTTGTCCGCTGACCTCGCGATGGTGGAGCCTTCTGCTCTCGACTAACCAAACTGTATATTGTTTACACCCATACCCAACAGGAGAGTGCGCCACTGGCGCGTTATACAGCCACAAACCAGTACACAACCACCAATCCACTCGCCCAGGTTGTGAGCGGAGCGCACAATGGACAAGATATCCCCAACCATCACAACATACATCCAACGGAAAGTGGCATATTTTAAACATATACCCCGACTGCAATATCTTACTAGTTATCGGAGGAATAGAGCAAAACCCAGGTCCAACAAATAATCACTCACGTTCTCTAAAAATTGCCCACGTGAATATAAATAGTATTACAGCTGCTGGACGTTTGGACGAACTTCACCAATTTGTACACGATAACGATATAAAGATACTGGCACAAACTGAAACAAAACTAGACGACGGCATCCATCCCGCCCTTTACCACCTAGATAATTTTAACACCCCATTAACACATCATCGCAATAGACACGGAGGAGGAACAGCTATCTACGCACACAAGTCCCTCCCAATTACACAAATAAAGCTTCTAGAATTGGATGGCAGTGAAGAGTGGATATGGTGCAAGATATCAATTAAAAAAATATCACTCCTTGTCTGCTGTTTATACTTGCCACCCAATCTTGACGCGAACAGACTTGAACAATTTACTGAACATATATCTGAAAGTATTACCCTTGCAAATACATACGCAGCTACAGCAACAATCATACTGGGTGATTTCAACAGCGGCAATACATATTTAAACCAAACGCAACAAATCCCTAAAAATAGCGGCGTAACACCATTCGACCACAAGCTTTTTGACACTGCAGAAACCTTAGGACTAACGCAACTAATAAAGGAACCAACCAGGATGACTGATGAATGTGCTAACTTACGAGACCTCATTTTCACCAATAACATCAGGATGATAGACGATTCCGGTACGCTATCTTCCTTCTCATGTTTAGATCACTTTCCGGTATACGCTGAATTATGCATTGAAACCTTTAAATGTCAAACACTTACAAAAACACTTTGGGATTATGACAAAATCGATTCAGATCTTTTCATCAGAACCATACAGCAAACCGACCGGACTACAATACTAAATAAAGACGTTCACACAGCTACAACAGATTTAGCTCACGCAATTTTAAGCGCCGCAAAAACCGCCATTCCCACCAAAGTAGTACGTATTAAAAACAAAGATAAACCTTGGGTAAATAACGAACTAAAAAGGAACATACGAAAAAGAAATATGCTATTTAAATGCGCCAAACGAACCCAATCACATATCGATTGGTGCAATTGGAAAACACAAAGCAATTTCGTATCAAACTTAAACAAACGCCTCCACTCAGAACACATTCAATCACAAGTTACCGAATTAATACGTAACAAACAGAGTCCATACAAATATTACCAGATTTTAAGTGATCTAACCGGCCGAAAACATGACAATCCCATCCCTCCTCTTTTGAAACCTGACGGTGAGGTGGTATCGGACAACAACGACAAAGCTCAACTCCTCAATGAATATTTCGCCTCACAGACACGACTTGACATCTCGAAGACACGAACACCACAAACGACACAAGATAGGCCCGTTCCCTCTATGGACAGCTTTGTAGTATCAGAAAGTGAAGTACTGTCCATGTTGAATTCACTGGACCCCAATAAATCGACAGGGCCAGACGATATTCCAACAAAATTACTTAAAATATCCGCTATCTTAATTGTAGAACCATTGACTAAATTATTTAACAAATCTCTAAAGCAAGGCATATTTCCCAATTCATGGAAAACTGCCAACACAAAACCTATTTATAAAAACAAAGGATCACCAGCTAACCCCACAAATTATCGGCCAATATCTCTCCTAAGCTGCATTTCAAAGATGCTGGAAAAAATAGTTTTCAAAAACATATGTACACATTTATCAAACCACAATCTACTTTCAGACAAACAGAGCGGGTACAGACCAAAGCACAGCACACAACTTCAATTCATCTATTTGACCCACAATCTGTATAAAGAACTCGACTCAGGACGTGAATTTACAGCAATCTACTTAGACATCTCTAAATATTTTGACAAGATTTGGCATGACGGACTTTTAGAAAAGTGCAAAACTGACTTTGGACTGACTGGAACATCTCTAACATGGCTGCAATCTTACCTGACAAACAGGACACACAAAGTAATTGTAGAAAATAGCTCTTCTTCTCTACAGACTATAAACGCCGGATGCCTTCAAGGCTCCGTTCTGGGTCCTTTGCTAGCATTAATGTATTTGGACGGACTTTCTACGATGACAACAATTGACACCCTCTTCTTCGCCGACGACACATCACTTTACGCTTCCCACAACAACAACGATTTTGGTACGACACAGACATCTCTACAAAGTGACCTTGACAACATCTACAAGTATGGTCAAGATTGGAAAATCATATATAATGGCTCAAAAACGATACAGCAAACATTCTCACTCAAAAGACACCTAATATTCCTCAACTAATTTTCGATGGCCAGGTAATCCCAGTCAACCAACGTCATAAACACCTGGGTATATCTCTTTCCAACGATCTCAAATTCAAAACGCACATAAATGACATCAAAAAGGTAAATAGAGCCATGGGCCCAATATACCCAATAGTATGTATGCATAGTAATAGTATGTACCAAGAACCATTCTAGACCAAATATACTCAACATATATAAGACCTTACTTCGACTATTGTGACATAATCTACGACGGACTTATAACTGCGACAGACGCTTTAAGACTGGAAAGACTGCAAAACCGAGTTGCTCGGCTAACCACAGGTACGATGTTAAGGACACCGACGAATAAATTGCGACTTGAACTGGGCTGGACTTCGATGGTAAATAGACGAAAAATTCATAAACTTATACTGTATCACCGTAATCAAGCACCTAACTCACAAATGCCTCTATACATTAATTCCATTCTCCCCGAGCCTAGGATATCACAAACTGGTAGAGAATTAAGAAACTCAGAAACACTCACACAGCCTTACAACAGAACTTCTGTATTCAAGAACTCTTTTATACCAAGTACCACTAAACTTTGGAACAAATTAGCCCTTTCCGTTCGCCAATCTAATCACATGTCCTTTAAACGCATTATTAAGGAACGTTTTAGCCCACCTCCTCCACCTACATTCTTCACTTCTGGCTCAAAGCGCGGCAATTTGCTACACACCAGACTTCGGGTAGGAGCATCTCAGCTCAATGCCCACCTGTACCAATTCCAACTCACCGATTCACCAAAATGTTCATGCAGCAACCAATCCGAAACTGTTGAACATTTCATTCTCAACTGCATGCTCCACAACAATTATCGAACAGTGATGCTAAATGTATCCACCATTCTCAATATCGACTTCACATCTCTAACAAAATCAGTTCAAATAGACATCATACTTAATGGTTACAGCCTTAGTCAGGTCAGCGGACGACGGGTAGCGTATTGTGTCCAAAAATATATTATGCATACTCAAAGATTTATATAAACACTTCAGGCTCTTCCCTCTCCCCTCCTCGGGCACTTGGCGGCGGCGGCGACTGGCTCTGCGGATGCGCGGCGGGCGGGCGTCCTTCCACGTGCGGCGGCCACTGATCTGAAGTGTACGAAACGAACTGCCGTGTGTGCGCGTGTGTGTTTGCGTGTATGTCTGCGTGTATGTCTGCGTGTATGTCTGCATGTATGTGTGAAAGCACTTGCTTGCAAGTTTGCATTTGTGAGTGTGTGTAAGTGAGCGTGTAGGCATGCGTGCCTGCACGCGTATGGGTGTGGAGAGAGGTGCCCAGATTTAAGCTTTGTGCTTATGTACCGATCTCCGATACTGTCTCGTACTAATATGCTATATGTTAATAAATATTATCAACTCAACAATCCCTCCTGGGTCCCATGTTCAGATCCCTCCTGGGTCCCATGTTCAGATCACTCCTGGGTCCCATGTTCAGATCCCTCCTGGGTCCCATGTTCAGATTCCTCCTGGTCCCATGTTCAGATCCCTCCTGGGTCCCATGTCAGATCCCTCCTGGGTCCCATGTTCAGATTCCTCCTGGGTCCCATGTTCAGATCCCTCCTGGTATACCTGGCCGGTCACGGACCGACACATCCCTGCATCGTGTTATCGTGATGAAGGTATCGGTGTAGTGCTGTAAGTAACACTATGTAGTGCTGTAAGTAACACTATGTAGTGATGTAAGTAACACTATGTAGTGCTGTAAGTAACACTATGTAGTGCTGTAAGTAACACTATGTAGTGCTGTAAGTAACACTATGAAGTGCTGTAAGTAACACTATGTAGTGCTGTAAGTAACACGATGTAGTGATGTAAGTAACACTATGTAGTGCTGTAAGTAACACTATGTAGAGCTGTAAGTAACGCTATGTAGAGCTGTAAGTAACACTATGTAGTGCTGTAAGTAACACTATGTAGTGCTGTAAGTAACACTATGTAGTGCTGTAAGTAACACTAAGTAGTGCTGTAAGTAACACTATGTAGTGCTGTAAGTAACACTATGTAGAGCTGTAAGTAACACTATGTAGTGCTGTAAGTAACACTATGTAGTGCTGTAAGTAACACTATGTAGAGCTGTAAGTAACACTATGTAGTGCTGTAAGTAACACTATGTAGAGCTGTAAGTAACACTATGTAAGTGCTACATTAGTAAGTAACTAATGTAGTGCTGTAAGTAACACGATGTAGTGCTGTAAGTAACACTATGTAGTGCTGTAAGTAACACTATGTAGAGCTGTAAGTAACACTATGTAGAGCTGTAAGTAACACTATGTAGTGCTGCAAGTAACACTATGTAGTGCTGTAAGTAACACTATGTAGTGCTGTAAGTAACACTATGTAGTGCTGTAAGTAACACTATGTAGTGCTGTAAGTAACAGTATGTAGTGCACAGTATCATGACAAAAGACAGCGACACCACCAATCTCCTTGATCGATGGACGAGATGTTTGTGTGCGGCAGCGCGAAGTTCCCGGATTGGGGACTGCTTTATTGCGAAATGCAATTAAGCATTTAGGTATAATTCATCTGTAGCAGCTTCCTGAGAGTTGGTCGGTTAATTTTCTGGCTCATCTCGCGCCTGTGTGTCCGATACATGCCCTGTCCACTGAAGGCCAGTTATGCTAAGTTGTTTTGTATCTCATACATTAAGCGAAAATTAAATTTGCCATTCTTGCGAAAATACATTATATCAATTAACTTAACCCTATTAGTGGCAGGCTCCTGGCTACCCCTATTAGTGGAAGGAGGGGGGATTCCGCCCCCGGAGATCTCGAGATATACCCGTCCGATTTTCACAAATCAAACGGCGTTTGATTCCCCTCAACACGATCTACATTTCTTTAAAAAAATGGATAGGGGGCAACAGGGGGGCAAAAACTACACATATTGGAGGTATTTGTGATCAAACACAGCTGTCAGGTTTATCAAACGATTTTAACGCAACTAATGGGGATCGATAGAGAATGAATGGGGAATCGATATATGATGGTGACTTTTGCAATTTCAAAAATCATATGCGTTTTCAGGTCACTAAATTTGGGGGTAAAATAAATGCCATATACATTTTTTCTTCTCGATAAATGCAATGGTGCGCTATTGTGACATCGGACACAACAGGTATACATCCTATTTGTATCCATAGGCGGTGCCAGGTTAGCGAAAAAGGGACGTAAAATGTATACAAAATAACTTCCTGTAAACCTCTCCTTTTCAAGTCCCTGAAACCGCCTCTGCCGTGCAATACTTATTATAGTTCCCTAAAATCAACTAATTTGCACTTGCTTCAATAGCTCCTTTATACTTCAGGCAGATAGGAAGAAGCCGTGAAGTTCGCATCTCCGTATTATCGCCAAATGTCGACGAAAAAAAACTCCCAAATCCGAGCCCTGGAACCGCCTCTGTTAAGGTTAGGAACTCTAAATTTTGACTCCATATGCGGAATTCAATTGTAGGAAAAGTTCCAAAATTGCATGGGTCTGCTCTTAGCCTTTCGGGAGATATCTGCGAAAAACCTGAGGGGTGGGCAGAATCTGCCCCCCTTGCCACTAATAGGGTTAACCCTCACCCCACTAATATATCGGGTAATACCGGATTAGTATATCGGTGACCTTAGGTCAGGTCAAGTTCGTAACCTCCAATTATAAGTCAATGGGAAAATATGCAAATGCTTATTCAGAAAATATGCATTAGTCAATTCCTTCAGAATCATGTTATTTTAATTATTGATGAACCAGGTGCAATTATTGTTCAGTGACCTCTGCAAGGTCAGCTGAGGTCACCAACACTTTTTTGCCAATAACTATTGATGGGATACAGATAGAGCCGTACGAGTGGCACCACTGTCAGATAGGTGGCACCATTGTCAGATAGGTGGCACCACTGTCAGATAGGTGGCACTACTGTCAGATAGGTGGCACTACTGTCAGATAGGTGGCACCACTGTCTTTGTATCGTCAAGACGCGTCGTCCCATATGCAACATGACATACCTGGATCACCAAATGACTTTGACCTGAGGTTAAATTTGGAAGTTGACCTTTAGTTGAGGTCATCTCTGGCAACCTCAATATTGAACTGAGTAAAAAATGCCAGAATTAACTTCGAATGTCGAGATTGTTAATTATCGACATGTCGAGAATTAACGAAGGCTGCTGAGAGCTTTCGACCGCTTTTCCCGCGCCTTCTTTTCCCGCCCTTAAGTTTTCGAGTAAGTGGGGGCACCAGGGCGAAGGTGACTCAGAGGCCCGCGGTAAATCTTTCTGCATTATGTGTATGCTCAGTTTATATTTGGCTCGGAAGAGAATGTCTCCTCAGGCATACTATCCAAGCCAACAAAGGAAATTCATGCTTATTTAGGCCATATATTATGTCGCGAAACACAATTAAAAGCGTCCAAAAGACACCAGCCGTTGTTTCTGCCTCCTATTTGTTACAGCAACACTCTCTTAGCCACTCCATAAATATCAAGTTACTGGCCAACTGCTGCCTCTCAGATTCAGGCCAGCTCTGCTGCTTCGCAGCGTCAGGACGCAGCGTCGCTCCTCTCCCGCGCGTCGTGAGAGAGTCACGACGCAGCGTCACTCTCCCGCGCGTCCTGAGAGTGTCACGGCGCAGCGTCACTCAACCGCACTTCGTGATAACAGAGGCCGTTGTGTAAAATGCGTTTGGTTTGGTTCGGATAAGGCCGTTTCAGTCCACTTGGATAAACCCGCGCAGCCATGGGATGAAGGCGAAGGGGTAAAGTGGGTCAAAATGGAACGCCACCGATGACCGTCCATGGACTTACACGGCCCTACTCCGCGGAGAAGGCCCAAGTCATGAAGGCGGCCACCACTTCGGGGAGGGGGGGGGGGGGGCGCTGTATACCCGATGATGGACGACTGGCTGCCGAGGGGCCAAAAAGGGACCTCCAGGTCTTCGTGTAAATGCCTTTTAGCGTCTTATCATTTATCCATCTTACTTTGTGTATCTCATGTATCATATTTTACCTTGGGGGCTCTACGCCTAGAATGCCAATTTTATGAGCGCCTTTAAATTGCAATGCCTGCATAATGTGGTTGGGGACAGGTATTGGGTTTTTACGCATAACAAATTCAGCTTATTTTTCTAGATTTTTCGATATACTTCTCACACACATCTTAGACCGCCTTCTGTCCTAAAACTTCCTCTTAACTTCTCATATTAAAAACAAAACAAATCTCGATTTTGTTTGTAACGTCACGACACTCGTGATTTGTGAGGGCCCTTTTGATTTTCACTATGGCCGTGACGTCATAACTACAAGGTCATGAGGTTAATAGTTTTAGTTTTTAATAATTTTTTAGTTCATTTCGCTTTTTTATAATACAAAAATATTTACAATAGGAAAAATTATCCTTGTTTTTATGAACCGCAAAAATCGATGCTATAGAAAAATTGTCCCCAACCCCATTTCAGGCCAACAAATGAGAACACAACATTACAGCCTACCTCTGAGCATAAACCACACACAGGTGGTCACAGTCAGGGAGAGCTGTGAGGCCTCAGCTGAAAGTCGGCGCCTGCCTGCCGCCTGCCGTCGTCAGCGATGCTGTGCCGCAGAACTTCGCCGTCTGGCGGGACAGCCTACAGCTTCAGACGCCTGCCTGCCGCCTGCCGTCGTCGGCGATACTGTGCCGCAGAACTCTGCCGTCTGACCAGTAGCTGCCCATAACGTCTGGCAGGACATCCTACACAGCTTCAGGCGGCAGCGTCAAAGAAGTTCCAGTTCAGTACAAATGTAAAATGGCCTAGTTTTTAATTTATGGGTGGAACTTTATATACTTTCCGGGTTGTAGCTACATCCTCAAACATTACACCCCCAATTATGAATATTAGAACCCCAACATTGCCAGTATATGCATAGGTAAGTGAATAAATACTGCAAACGGTACGTGAAATCACCAAAGCATTTTTTTAACCAGTAAAACGACTTTTTGGGTGATGACCGAGCGGGCGCGCTCTGGTAAAGCTAAAACAGGTTTGTAATATGAAACGGCACGAAAGCACACGTGGTAGTGACATATAGTCCTTTTAGTCCTTTTAGTCCTCCATACAAATTGACAGGCCTCCATGCATGCCAACATACAAATTCAGTTTGATTAAATTGTTCATGATCTCCTTTCTCGAATCTGCTAAAAGGGAGTACGTCCTGAGCGCTGCATGCTTCAGCATATACAAAAAATAATGCTCAGATTAATAATGCCATTTTTAATCAAGAATGATTTTTGTTTGCATACGCCACGCACTGTGGTACCACCCCTATCAGAACACACCATACCAAAATCAAAATTGATGTGATGGTCCTATATAATGGGGAAAACCCGATCTCAATCGGAGCAGTGGTTGCAAAGTTATTAGCTTCCGAAAAGCGTCTATATGGCCGGTTCGGGCCGATTCGGGCCGGGTCAAATGTACATTTGTCTAGTAAGTTGACGAGAAACCTTACGGGCGCTTCGCGCCCGCTCGATAATAACAGTACCATGCAACTGAGAGACCGTTTCCTATTCAGCACGTATTACACAGATTTTACCAATAAATGCATGTGTTTAGGGATCATAATGCTGCAGGCAGTGGGAAAAACACCGGAAGTGTTATTGGACTCTACAGGATCCAATAACACATTTGTTATTGGATCATACCATATTGAACAGTCGCATAATACAATATTTAATGAAGTCGCGCCTGAAATATTTCTGATTAATATTCGGCTCGACCAATAAGAAATATTTTCAGGCGCTTGTCCATTAAATTATAATAATATAATAACAAAACAATTAATACATATGTGCACAGAAAAGGAAAAGCTTTAAAATGTGAGTAACGTTTGTCATAAAATAACATTAAACATCCAACAATAGATCCAACACTGGGCCGGGGTGGTCCAGTGGACAACACTGTGGACTTCGGTGCAGAGATCGCACCGACCGTGGACTCGACTCACACCGATTCGCCCGCATTGGTGTCTTGTCGGACCCGGTGAGGCCCTTGGGAAAGGTCTCCTCCGACCCACTGAGGCCCTTGGGAAAGGTCTCGTAAACCTAATCCCAAAGAGAGGAGAAGAAGGAGCGCCTCCTGTAAGTAGGCGAAAAGCCCGTTGGGGGTGGTATGGGGAAAAAGTATTATCCTAAAATTACTGAGAACGACTATGTAGGTACCTGCATGTAGCCAAGTCTATTTATTGACGATTGTTCATTTACTCTCCATGTTACCCTCGCCCGTGCAGCGTCCGATCAGTGCGTGACCGTGAAGGGGGGGGGGGAGTACAACCCATCCCTTAGCGTTTCGCCTCTAATTGGGCTAGAGCTTCTATTTAAAAAAAACGAGCGTGTTGCTTGTCACGAGAGGAAGCCATTGATACCCAATGTTAAGGTTCTAGGCCATTAGTTAACCTCTGAGGTCATGTCAATGACTCAAAATTCAACCAAATTGTAAATGCTTATAAATTTAATTTAATCGAGCTAGAATCGCGAATGAGCATATACTTATGATAAATGGGTGCCAAATTTAAAATCAGCGTCGCAAAAAGTCCTAGAAACTGCCGAATTCCAAAAATGTCATGTCAGGACATGTCAGGTCATTTAAGGTCAGTGACCTCGGTTGACCTGTGGGGGCTCATGACCACAGTGGAACATATAATTATGTCAAATTAATCCCATATTTGAAATCAGCGTCACAAAATGTCCTAGAAACTGCCAGAAGCCAAAAAAGTGATGAGGTCAACGGAAGTCAGTGTCCTCGGTTGACCTCTGAAAAGATCAATCGAGGTCACAATCTCAATGGAAACCACAACTGTCACCTGGAACCACCTGTGCATATGCTCCTGAACAAATACTATGCAACTGCACAAGATACAAGGATCAATACTACGGGACGCCATTGGCGCCTGACATGACCTTGAGAAACAGGTCAAAGGTCACGGATCATGTGAGCTACAACTTATTTTTTCTTTTCTCAGAAGATTTGTCAAATTGTTCACAAGTAAGGTACTGAATGTTTCACCGTAATCGGTTGATATTTACGCGAGTTATTCCCGAAAAACCGAGAGGGGGGGGGGGGGGGGGTGGCATCTTAACCCCCCTGTAATGGCGAGGGTTAAGCTGACGCTGATGTTTCGATGCTAAGTGAGTCACATAGTTTCGTGCGCGATTCTTTCTCTCATTTCGTTGCGTGGCTGTATGGAGGGTAGGTACGTGCAGAATGTACAGCGAACTTTCCGTAACCAATCAGAAACGGATTGATATTTGGATGTTAGATAGCTGGGATAGTTCATGTATGGCTCGCGTTTCACTCAGTCATCTGTAAACTGTTTGTGACTATCAAACAGCTAATACAATCTCTGTTCATTCTAAGGTGTTTAACTATTTGCAATTTTTGCACATTTTTGTTTTTTTCTTCTTCCTCTTTTCCATGAGTTGTTTTTACTACCCCTGGGCGCCGACTCAATTCGAACCCCAACGAAAAAACGAGTTCCGTCTCTGTTTCCATTCCAATATCACTGAAATCTGTGTTTGACGCCTACATTATAATTCATATTCATATTCTATGAAAATCTTATCTTTTCGGACTGATATAGGATTATATGTTAGCCGTTTTCACGAAGGATTATTGTGCTCAAAACAAAATATAATTTTCTGAGATGTTTTGGTATAGAAGTATATTATACATTCCAAGAAATAAATGACTGATTTAGGCGATATTATCACTATTCAATAGTTATAGAAACATGTATTGAGCTCATAACAAGCTTATGATATAAAGGTGGCCGTTTTTGAAGAATATATGCGTCTAGAGTCCATTCGTTCAGTTTAGCATACCGTCATGCTAGTTCCTAAATCTGGCAGCGTCATGGATCACAGGTCAGTGGCCAGCATCGATTCGCCGCCGCCTGCGACCCGCGTGCCGCGCACACATAGCCAAAGCCAAGCCGCACAGGTCGGCCGCCGGATTGGGCTGGATTGGGCGAGTCCATTGCGGCCAATAGCGTCACACGACACATAATTTTCTGAACCGTTCTAACAAGTTTCAGTCGGTGGAGATCTGGAGGTTTTGGTATAGAAGTCTTAGTTCACAACTGACCTATCAATGCTTATCTTGCTAATTACCACCAAACCGCATTTTTTTTTTTATCAACATATTATATTTTTACTAACATATTACACAATTTTCAGGAACATTTCAAGCCAAAAATCGCATGTAAAAGTTGTGTAGTTAAGGAATGGATCGTCGAACTAAGACTTATGAACCAAAACTTCTCAGAAATTATATTTTCTTTTCAGCGCAATAGTCCTTCGTGAAAACGGATATTGTCACGATATTTAGGTTCACAAATGTTGTATATCTGAGCATACCCCGTTAATCCAGGATCTGATAAAAATAGTATCTGTGTGACGTCCACTTCCTAAGGTGATAAGATCGTGTAGTCACGCGAAAACGCCTCTTCTGAACTCAGTCTCTATGGCACCCTCTGTCGAACCATCCTGCCAGCCAACTGACCCCAGACACTTCCCACGACCCCTCCGCAGCCCGTCATCTGACGCCGAACCCAGGGCCGTCATCTGATGCCGAGCCGAGTCTGCCGCCGGGTCCCGCACCGGCGGCCACAATGGGTAGTTAAGATAGACACTCGAGCCCGCAGCGCCCGCTGCACACTGACATGCGACACAGACCGCAGACGACCATACACTCACACGACAATCAAGCCACAGAACGATTTCACCGCATGGGTGCATGGCGCATCTGTACACAGCTGACCTAGCCGTCTCACCCTTAGTAACACCCCACCAGCCCAACGCCGTCTGTCAACTGTCACCAGTCAACCCAGTCGACGCAGTCCGTCCTTCTCTGGTCATATATCTCACAAAGTAATTTACCCGCAATGGCAATTGCAGGCTGCAGCATTCTTTATATGATATTTATTATATAAATGATACGGAAAATGACGTGAAAGGTCAACAACCTAGCTACGAATGAACGCAACGTTGTTCGGAAGAATGAATCACTAACTGCGAAATATGACAAGAGCCATGGAAATAGTAGGGCGGTAAGGGCGAGACTACTGTGCTATCCGTATTCGTGCACGACCTTAGCGACAGCGTCATGCATGTGGTTAATGCGTGCAGTTTTATCTCTGTGACTTGGCCGATTCTCTCTTCGATCCTCGATCGTCGATTGTCTTCCTGGAGCAAATCACCCCCAAAAACATTATAATAACCCCCAAAACACATGATTCTCATCAGAGCTGCATCTCTCGTCGGCTTCAAACTGAATGGAAACAGATGGAGCAAATCAGCCCCAAAAACATTATAATAACCCCAAAACACATGATTCTCATCGGAGCTGTATCTTTCATATAACATCGACCTTCTGCGTCCTCAAACTCCCACTGTGCGCCGCTATATTTCAATTTTAAATGATTTGAACCTTTGTCAACTTGTTGTCACTCCCACCCATCTGGAACCGACCGCCACACTCCTTGACCATATAATCACCAGTATGCTGGATCTGGAGAGCGCCGTCTCGGTGCCACCGGTACCGATTGCAGACCACCTCACCACCATTCTTCGCGCGCCCTTCAGGCGTCAGCACACGCGTCCTACGCCTTTCCGAGCTCGCCCCTGGCGCAAAGTAGATTGGGACGCGCTCAGTTCACATCTGCTGCTGTCAGACTGGGACCCGTTATACCGGGCCGCTGACATCGAGGGGAAGTTGGAGACGTTCATGCGTGTATGGTCGTCTGCCATCGATGTGCACTGTCCCCTGAAAACTGTGACCCCACGTCGCCCACGCTGCCCGTGGTTGGAGGGTAACCACGAGCTGCGCAGTGTAATGCGTGAGCGCGACCGGACCTACCGGGAATGGCACAGGTACGGTACGGAGACCGCCCTTATCGAGTATCGGCGGCTCCGAAACCGGGTTAAGAGTTGCTGTGCCCAGGCGAAACGCGACTTTTTGTGCGCGACCATGCTGTCTGATCGTGCGAGTTTCTGGCGCGGGATCCGTGAGTTCGCCCTTCGACCCACGAGAGGAGGCGGCGGCGCCGAGGATATGCCGATGGACCGAGCTGACGACTTCAATCGCCATTTCGCCTCAGTCGGGCCTAAGATAGCTGCCGAGCTGGCAGCCGGCTGCCACAGCGTGCCACCTCTCCCTCCGAGACCACCGTGCGTCACCACAGCCCGGCTAGTCTTACAACCGGTGACCTTACCCATGCTTTCTAGTGCCTTGAAAGAACTGTCCTCTTCTAGGGCTGTTGGACTCGATGGTGTGCCGCTACTTGCATTGAAAAACTGTTTCGCTGTCTTAGGGCCTTACTTGCTTCATCTCGTCAACACTTCTGTCATCACTTGCGTCTTCCCAAGTGACTGGAAAATTGCCTCAGTTCTCCCTCTTCATAAATCTGGGCCTCGCGATGCTCCTGGCAATTTTAGGCCGATATCGATTTTATCAGTGTTGTCAAAATTATGCGAGAAGGTTGTATGTACGCAGTTGTCGGCGCATCTCGTTTCCCACAGCCTGTTGGCGCCTTCACAATACGCGTACAGGCCGTGCCACTCGACGGAGGATGCCGTGGTCGACGCTGTGGAATGGATGACGCGCCGGATCGACGCGGGACATGTCGTCGCCGTCACCTCCGTCGACCTTAGTAGAGCCTTTGACAGCGTTGACCACGGTGTCCTCCTGACCAAGCTACAGAACAAGCTAAGGCATCGATCCCCGATGGTTCCGGAGTTACCTCGATGGTCGGCTGCAGGTGGTGAGAGGCGGATCACTATCCCTTCCTTTATCCCACGGCGTCCCTCAGGGGTCCCTCGTGTGCCCACTCCTCTTCAGCATCTTCACGAACGTCCTTGCATCGTACCTTCCTCACGGGCGTCTGGTGTCCTACGCAGACGACACCCAGCTCCTCGACTCCGCCCTCCCAGCACACCTATCCTTACTAAAATCCCGCCAGGAGGATACCATCATTGCGGTCCAATCCTACTTCACTGCCAACTCCTTAAAGATGAACCCCACCAAGACCACCCTCCTCCTTGTCGGTACTCCTCAAGCCCTTAAAAAGACTCCATCCTTTCAGCTCAACATCTCAAACCACACACTCAATCCCTTGCCGTCCGTGAAGATGCTGGGGGTCACCATGGACCGTAACTTGTCCTGGGAGGAGCACATTTCCAATTTAGTCAAAAAGTGCAACTCCATCCTGTTCTGTCTGTATAAAATTCGTCACCACCTCACACCCGAGACCCGCCAACTCCTAATCCAGACACACGTGTTCCCCCACATATTGTACTGCCTCTCCGTCTGGGGCGGGGCCGCTGACTGCCACCTCAGCCGGGTACAAAAGGTGATAAATTTCGCGGCAAGGATCGTCTCGGGTGCGCGGGGTCGTGATCATATCTCACCGATCGTGGAGTCGCTAGGCTGGCGTGGTATACGCGACCTCGTTGCGCGCCGCGACTGTATCGGCGTCTACAGAACCTTAAACGATCCCCGCGCCCCGGCAGCGGTCCGATCGCTATTCATCCCTCGCACCGCTGTGAGTGAGCGCCTCACGCGGGCTGCGGTGGCTGGTGCTCTAGAGCTGCCCGCTTTCCGGCTATCCATGTCGCACAGGACTTTTTCCTATAGGGCGGCCTCGTCTTGGAACCACCTGACGCCGGCCGTTATGGCCTCCCGGAGCCTCGCCGTGCTAAAATCCCAACTCGAGAATTGTGACTACGGTGTGTGAAAGCTTGAATTCGTACGTTTTATTAACATAGTTACCACGATTTCTTGTGTGTGTGCGATGCGTGTTTTAAATTGTCTGTCGTGTTTTCCGTCTGTATCGCCCAACTTGTATCCCTTTCACTCGAATCGAACATTAAGCCATTTATATGGAATGATTCGCAAATACATGAACTTTCGTCTGCTTCAAACTGAATGGAAACAGATATTAGCTGCCCGACACTAATACGGTTCTCCTGGAAAAGTCCAGGAAGAGTACAATATTCGGGAGAGGAGAGTATGCGCAAGAGCTCCGTCACGTTCCTAAAATTGGGGGGACAGAGTCATTCTGAAGTCGATTCCTTCCATGCAACGCCCATAGGCGTGATGTTAAAAGTCTACAAATATTGGCGGGGGGGGGGATTCAAATAAAAACACGTCCCCCGTCCCCCCTGCGGCGGGGCCCCTGAGTATGCGAGGAAGCGGATGCCGAGCTGATCCCAATGTGTGCGATCAACACTGAGAACTCAGAGTTTGGAGAAGTTGGTACAGAAAGGCCGAGTAGGTTGTTTGCAGGCATAATTGACAGAACACGAAGGAAATGACGATACAAACTCGACCTCGATCGACAGACTGGATAACTCAGTAATCAGTTACCACCACTCTCTCCGGAATTGGAAGCTTTTTGTGACCTTTTGTGGCTTTAAATACTTGTACTATCATTTCTGAAGATTCTTCAGACTCGAGTATTGTGCAAAAACAATGAATCAAGATTTATGCAATACAGCAACATCACAATTAATAATTATAATTAACGGTATCATTATATTATATTAACGGTATAATTAACGGTTTATAGGAGCTGATTATCACAATCACATGAAACGATTTGTTTTCTAGTCCAAAGGGTTAATGATTCACTCAGGGCCTTCTGTAGGGGATTTTCACTAGGGGGAGGGGGCAGGTACGCAGAAATTTCGATAATGGGCAGATAATGGGCATCTCCCAAATAGTGGTTTATTTTCTATTTGTATTATTGTACAATATGTTTCACGAACAGGACAATAATTGTATGTAACATGATGTATTGCAATACTATTATCTGATTTTAGGTTATATAGAGAGATGTGGATAACAGAAGATAGGTGCGGAATGTCTTAACCCGCGTCCCGAGCACTACACCAACCACGAACTGCCGGGGTGTGATTTTCGCCCCCCCCCCCCCACACCGAAGATCTCGAACACTACTCAACGAAGCAACAAGTGAAAAACACTTAGATAGCCCGAGGCAAGCTCTATCGAAAGTATATCGGTCTTCTTTAGGGTCAAGTCAATATTGAGGTCACCAGAGGTCGCCAAAGGTCAAATTTCGGCTATATATGAGTGCCCTTGCTAAAACCGTCTATATTTTGATAACTAAAAGAGTTAGCGACGTGCCGAAAAAAGAACGTTCGAAAGATAATTGAATTGTCTGTTACTACAGTTGCATCAGAATTTAACTCAGGTCAATAGCTATGTTAGGATAATCCATTAAGTTTGAAACAATCTAAAAATCGCCGAATTGTTTTGAAGAACTAACTTTTGATATACGCAATATAGAGTAAAACCGATTTCACCATTGTGTTTGTCTCATCGATACGCCAGGGGTGGTAAAGTGTTGTAAACTGTCGTTTTCGTAGTGCGGAAAACGGCAGCGGCTGCGCGTGGTCGCGGATAACAATAGAAAGTGGGCGGAGTTACCTATCAATACTTCTTTATCCATGCCTATTCCTTACATTTTCTTTTACAATCATGAAATGTGTTATTTGTGGCCGATTTCAGTCGTTTTGGTAAAACCGTGGCGCTGTATTGGCCCCTTTGGACCCGTCCCTGTTCGCCCCCCCCCCAATAATTTGGAAAAATCGACACCGCTGAACCATTCCGTTCCAATGCGTGATAAGATTCAGCGCAGAGGTGTAGCTTCAGCTTTTATAGAAAAGTTTGGGGGGGGGGGCTGAGCTGGGAAAAATCGTTCAAAAAAGTATCATCAAAATCCACAACAACAAAAGATTTCTCCCCGGATTTGACCCACTTCCTCGTCCAAGTGTGGGGGGGGGGGTTGACTCTGAAGTCAAGTTCAGGAGGGAGGGCTGAAGCCCCTCAACTGAATAGGATCCTACACCCCTGATTCAGCGCGTCCAGCACGTATCAACGATTTTACCTATAGGCCGTTGCGTGCAATTACAATTCGTATCGTCAAGTTTTCTTGGCATTATTGATGCAACAAGGTAGTGCGTAATGCGTGATAAATACGTACTCCTGTCACTTGTCTGCTATGCTTTTATGCCGGGGAAATCAGCGGCCCGGCTAGCTCAGTCGGTAGAGCACGAGACTCTTAATCTGGGGGCCCCGCGTTGGGCTATAGGGCTTTCGCGTGGAGGAACCATTCTGTTCCAATGCGCGATGGGAGGACATTCAGCGCGTCCAGCACGTATAAACGATTTTACCTATAGGCAGAAGCGCAACCATGATTTTGCGATGAGAGGGGGGAGCTAACCGAAGTGAGCCCCCTAGCATTGGCTGATGCCCCCTAAAAAACAACAAAAAAACAAACAAACAAACAATGGACTTGGAAATTTGGGAATTTAAGCCACTTCAATTTCTAGTGCCGAGGTTTTTGTACTTTTCTATTTAACTTTTACTAATATTAACTCTATTTTATACAGCTGCATCATTGGGAACTGACGGGCTGTCAAATTGTATATTCAAAAAACGTATGGGGGGCGCCTTCAGCGCTGGCCAAAAATGGTACGGACATTCCGTACCGCACGTAGAGGCGGCTACGCCCATGGGCGCCTATTTCCCGGTAAGGGCGACTTCGGCGCCACTAGGGAGGGGCAATGAAATGACAGGGGCGCAAGTGGAATGACTCAATGGCCCCGGAGGGACGCCTTCGGCCCGAAGAGGCTCCTTCGGCGCAAAGGGGAGGGGGGGGGGGGAAGGCATGGCCCCCATGCCCCCCTGAATACGCCACCGCTTGCTAAATTATGTGGTAGGCTATCAATAACTTCTTGATCTGTTTTCGTAGCGGGAACGTAAGAAAAACTACTATCGCCTCAAATATCCGAGGTCACTGACCTCCAATGACCTCGTATTACTTTTTTGGCTTCTAGCAGCTTCTAGGACATTTTGTGACGATGATTTCAAATATGGGGTCCATTTTACAGTGGGGTCATGCGCCCCAACAGGTCAACCGAGGTCATTGACCTCAAATGACCTGACATGACCTGACATTTTTTTTTTTAATTTGGCAGTTTCTAGGACATTTTGTGACGCTGATTACGAATTTGGCACCCATTTAGCATTATGATATGCTCATTCACGATTCTAGCTCGATAAAATTCAATTTATAAGCATTTTCAATTTTGATGACATTTTGATCATTGACATGACCTCAGAGGTCACATAATGGCCTAGGACCTTACAATCGGATATCAATGGCTTCCTCTCGTGACAAGTAACACGCTCGTTTTTTAATCGAAGCTCTAGCCCAATTAGAGGCGAAACGCGACCTGATATTACTTTTTTGGCTTCTGGCAGTTTCTAGGACATTTTGTGACGCTGATTTCAAATATGAGATCCATTTTACATAATTATATGTTCCACTGGGGTCATGCGCTCCAACAGGTCAACCAAGGTCACTGACCTCAAATGACCTGACAAGACATGACATTTTTGGAATTTGGTAGTTTCTAGGACATTTTGTGACGCTGATTTCAAATTTGGCACCCATTTAACATAATTATATGCTCATTCGCGATTCTAGCTCGATTAAATTAAATTTATACGCATTTACAATCTGGTTGAAATTTCGGTCATTGACATGACCTCAGAGGTCACATAATGGCCTAGGACCTTAAAATCTGGTATCAATGGCTTCCTTTCGTGACAAGTAACACGCTCGTTTTTAAACCCGCGAGTTACTGGGGTATATTTCATAACGCGACTTACGGGGGGGGGCTATTTTTTGCCCACCCCCCCTCTGATCTCCGGAACTACTGGACCGAATGTAAAAATTCAAACGGCGTTCGATAGTCCTGGGAAATTTATCGAGGGAAAGATAATATTGTTGACCTCGGAGTCACCGATGACGTCACAGGTCAGGTCAAGTACAAAATATTTGACCGTGTCGAAAGGTCTCTATGGATGGAATTGTCGCGCAAAATTGCAATATTAAACGCATAAGCTGTTGATAAATCGGTATGATTCGTGTGTCTGACACTTCTAAGTACCTTTCTAAGCTGTTTATGACCTTGGGTCAGGTCAAGGTCATCCGAGGTCACGAGGTCAAACTGCAGATTACGGTCATTAGGCGTTGTAACACATGTTTATGGGTTTGTTTTTCGTCTAGAACGCGAAAAATGACCTTAGAACATTGTTTGTTCCATACAAATAGAAGTAAAAAGCAAAAATGGAAATGCGTTTTTTGTCATAGTAATGCTGTGAGAAGTGGTCGATTTTTGTCATTTAAAGGTCATAACTCGGTCAATTTTAAAGATATCGACTTTAAAATTGGTACACATATTCACTGCATACATCTCAATCACATATATTCCGGTTTTTGGATAATTCAGATTTTTGCTTGAAAATTTTGTAAAAACAAAAAAAAATGTCTTTGGATTTCTCATAATTTTGAATTTCCAAAAAACTAAAAAATCCGAGATGGCAGTTTGATAGCCCGGTCTATTGTCAGTAATTTGATTTAACACAATTTAGTTTATCTCAAATATCGTACCCTTGACAGCGTTTTCCGCAAACCATTATTTTGCAACAAAAACCGAAGAACATGACGTCACTCTGACGTCATTCTCGGTTGACCTATCATAGCCTCATATTTTTCATTTTGCCAACATGTGTAGAATTGATGTGAGAGAAGTTACTGCAGGTTTGGTGACGATACGGGTGTTCGTTTAGAAGTTATTGCAAAATAACGGGAGGGGGGCAAACAATAGCCCCCCAGTAACTCGCGGGTTAATAGAAGCTCTAGCCCAATTAGAGGAGAAACGCTAGTGGGGTTGTACCCCCCCCCCCCCCTGCACGGTCACGCACTGATTGGACGCTGCACGGGCGAGGGTTAACCCTATTTGTAACAGGGGGGCACTTTGAGAAAAAAAGTAACCTCGGGTCATCTCAGGTCAGGTCACCAGACCAGGTCAAGTGACCCCACCTCCAATTTTTTTTTTGCAGTTGTGCCAAAGCCAGAGTTTCTCACCGATCAGTTTGAAACTTACAGGATGTCATGAGGACACAAGTACTTACAATTTGTTAATCTCGGAATTTTGATGTCGGTGACCTAAGGTCAGGTCAATTTCGTAACCTCCCCATAAGTCAATGGGGAAATATATCAATGCTTCCTATTTCAAAGATATACATGATATTAGTCCAATTACATCTGGATCATGTTATTATAGGATATTCTTGATTATCCAAGTGTAAGTTTTGTTCAGTGGGGGGTTCAGTATGGGGTCATTTGAGATCATGCGTGGTCACCATCACTTTTTTGTCAATAACTCTCGACATAATGGAGATAGAGAGATAAAACAGACAGCAATGTGCTTGTCTCGTCGAGACACATCTTCCCATATGCAACATTTCCTACTTGGGTCACCACTTGACCTTGACCTGAGGTCATTTTTGTTTAAGTTGACTTAACAAGGTCAGCATGTATATCGTTCAAAGTGCCTTGACGAGATAAACACAATGGCACAAACAGTTTTTCGTTATCTTGATTAAGTAAAAAGTTAATAGCAAAAAGCGATTTTGCACAAAAACAGCATTGTTTGCTTTTTGACCTCTGGAAACTCAAATATTGACCTAAGATCAAATATGAGGACACCTTGTTGATTGTAAATGTCACTGACTGGCATTTGTTTTTTCCGTTTGTTTCTAACTAGCATAGTTCCCGAGATATATGGGAATTTCTGGAGCGAAGTCCTAAAACAGGCAAAACTGGAAAGTTTTACCTTTGATGACCTCTGGTGACCTCAATTTTGACCTAACCTAAAAAATACTGAAATATTTTCGATAGAACTTGTATCAAGCTATCAAATTCCGTGTTTTGGCTTGTCGCTACGTAGCGTAGTTTTCGAGATCTTACAGGTGTGGGGGGGGGGGGGGTGCGAAATTCACCCCCCCTCCTCCTCCTGCAGTTCGTTTTCGGCGCAAACCCCCTGCAGTGCGCGGGTTAATATGTTATGAAGAGATTTGACCCTAGGGCCAGCAATTACCGCCAAGGAGAGTCTCTGCAAGACACATAATGGATTTAATTTGGCAAATTTATATATGCAATTGCAAAACTTGTGTCGTGTCGCGAAGCGGCGCGAAATTTGATAGTTTTTGACTGCAGCCAGCTGGATTTTGACTGCTGCAATTTTGGGATGCCCAGTACCGTTCTAAAAATGCAAATATAGCATGTGTTAGACTTCACGCCTTGGGGGGGGGGGGGGGGCAAAACATAGTTTATCCCCCCCTCCCTTAAACAGGCGTGGGGGCCATGTTCGCCCCCCCCCCCCTGGATCCGCCCTTGCAGCCTCCCTCCTACAGCCGGGCACACTCTTGGTTCCCTTGACATTGACAGGAATTATGTTCCATAGTACCGAACCCGACAGCCGAAAAATCGCTATGTGATGCCATCTCGATGCGAACGCACGGGAACTGCAGCGGCTCAGCAGCTGATGCCCGAATATCCCGCGCCCGAATGTCCCGAACGGAGACGTCACGATAGTGTGAACACGAATATCACAAATACCATGGCAAGGTTTGTCGTGTTGTAAATATGTCAATATATTTTTTCTTCTTCAATTTGCCGAACTCTGCCGATTTATTGCTTTAGGGGTGGAAAGTGTACACGATATTTGTACACGATAACCATTGATCAAACGTGCCATTTCAAACATAAGTCATTCCACTCCAAAACAAAAATCGGGAACATTCGGTCCATTCGCCTATTTACGGTGGGGGGGGGGGAGGGTAAAAGTGGGTCAATTAGCATCCTAGGGATTAATTAAGCATGTCCCCCAAGTTTTACAACAGTTAAATGTGAATATAAGCGACGATGTTGCAACAAGAAACGGCGCTTTAAAAATGCCATCCTATTGTGACTAACACCAGAGTTGCAGTCTCTATTATACCGTATGGGAAAACTTGGGAGCCTTTGGGGCAGACGAACACATCAAGCTGGGGGGCTGCAATTTTACATGCTTCCTATTGAGTCGCCAATCAATGGGAAAATATCAGGGGAGCGGGTCGGCCAAATACTTCATGAAATTTGACGGGGCCTGTCCTCCCATCGCGCATTGGAGCAGAACGGTTCCACGCAAAAGCCCAACGCGGGGCTCGAACCCGCGACCCCGAGATTAAGAGTCTCGTGCTCTACCGACTGAGCTAGCCGGGCTGGTTGCTGATGTGGCAAAAAAAGCGTACCAAACAAGTGACAAAAGTACGTATTTACCACGCATGACTTACTACCTCGTTGCATCTATGATCAATAATTCCAACAAAAAAAACTTGACGGTACGAATTGTAATTGCCCGCAACGGCTTATAGATAAAATCGGTTATACGTGGTGGACGCGCTAAATCAGGGGTGCAGGATCCTATTCAGTTGAGACTTGAGAGGGCTCAGCCCCCCCTCAACTTGGCTTCAGAGTTCAGCCCCCCCCCCTTAACTTCGACGAGGAAGTGGGTCAAATGCGGGAGAAATCTTTTGTTGTTGTGGATTTTGATGATACTTTTTTAAGCCATTTTTCCAGCTCAGCCCCCCAGACTTTTCTGTGGAAGCTGAAGCTACACCCCTGCGCTGAATCTCATCACGCATTGGAACGGAATGGTTCAGCGGTGTCGATTTTTCCAAATGATTGGTGGGGGGGGGGGGGGCGAACAGGAACGGGTCCAAGGGGGCCTATACAGCGCCACAGTTTTACCGAAACAACTGAAATCGGCCAAAAATAACACATTTCATGATTGTAAAGGAAAATGTAAGGAATAGGCATGGATAAAGAAGTATGGGTAGGTAACTCCGCCTACTTTCTATTGTTATCCGCGACCACGCGCAGCCACTGCCGTTTCCCGTACTACGAAAACGACAGCTAGTATACCGCCCGCCCCGTGGTAGGACGCAACGCTCAGACGGCCGCCCCGTCGCATGGTTTCTCGCCTTCCGGTGATTGTGGGATGAACCAAATTAAGTTTAAATGCATTCGGGAAGCTCTCATAAGCACTTATGATATGTTGGTTCCACCGATGGACATTGGACATCATGCCTGGGCTGGTAATGTGCGCCCATATATGTGGGAACGTCCCCGTGGTAGGCCGTTTCCCGTACTACAAAACGACAGCTAGTATACCGCTCCGTGGTCGCTAAATCGCGTATGATTCCTATCCATGCTTCCATAATTCCATAATTCCATATTCCTATCCATAATTTCATAATTTATATACATCCTATCCATGGAATAGGTACAACAAGTTTGTTTTACATCAGTTTTTAACGTAAAAATAAAGCCACATGAGATTTGGCCTTGTGTCGGACTCAAACTCAAACCAAAGTTTAGGCCGAGCCTCCGACCGACCAATGGCTTTCAGAATAGCCGATAATCTCAGAATCTCAAACTGGCACAGGGCTCTCTCTGGCCTGACATTGGCCCAATTGGATAAACCTAGGGAATTATCAGGTATTGCAAAGGCCCTCTCAGGCTCCTACGCTCAAGCCTCGTAAGGACCAAGGCTATATAACAGTAAGAACCCTCAGTTTGAATCTAGGTTTCGAGTTTGGGGGGAAATTTCGTTCCGTTTAAAAATTGTTGACCGGGGGAGGGGGTGGCGTCGAGTCGTCAGCCCACAAATTCGTTGAGTTGAGCGGGGGGGGAGGGGTGTCGGGTCGTCAGCACGAAAGAGTCGTCGAGAGGGGGAGAGGGGTAAAGGTAAATCACGCCTTCCCGGAGCAAAAATCACAACCTCCCGGAACGGTTTGGGGGCGGGGCAAAAACACGCGTTTGCCTACCGATTTTTCGTTGGAGGGGGGGGGGGGAGGGATTAGGGCATTCCAAGACAGATCGACCAAAATACCTCGAAATAACACCCTACATCTCATATTTCGATAAAACTACGTGGTGGGGGTTATCTGGGCTGTAGATTCACACTGTGAACTTCCCAGCCCCGTCCGTCGAATGGTTTTCGAGTTACAGCCTCGGGCAACTTTGTAATGTCAACTCTAATTTTCAGCAGGCAATATCTCCCATCTAAATCATGCGAGTCATATAATGCTATATATCATCAGAATCATCAGTAACAATAGATTATTATGATATAATCATTTTTGGAAAATTATAAAATTTTGGAATTTCAACGCGTGATCGCAGGTTAAATCACGTGATTTTATAATGTGGCCATTTAAAATTCGGAATTTTGTCCATGCCAGAATCGACATCTATACATAAGCCTTCTATGTTGAAAAAATTGTGATAGTTTTTTCTCTAAATATTTATTTATATTTGTGTATTTGGCAAGATCATGGTCACCAGCACAGCACGTCTTTGGTAATAACTTTGCACGTAATTGTGCTAGAGAGCTCAAATAAACGGCATTATGCTTATCTCGTCAACCTGCTTTCAATGATATATAACATCAGCCTTGTAGTCGCTCTGTGACCTTAAGGTCACGTGACCAGAGGTCACCCGGGGCAGCCCACGTCAGATCGACCAAACCATAACATCCTACTTCTCGTATTTCGATTGAACTAGGTGGCGGGGGTCATCTGGGCCGTATATTTACGCTGTAGAATTGTAAGCCCCGTTCGTCGCACGGTTTTCGAGTTATGGCCTCAGGCATCTCTTTAATGTCGCCCAAAGCTTTAATTTTTTTTTTCGGGCGATATCTCCCATATACATAATTCGAATCATATAAACCACAGATAACAGGAGACCTGGATTTTACACGAAATTTTCGGCCTCTTATTTGAGAGTCGAAATTTGAAACAGAGCTGTTAACCCGGGGGGGGGGGGGTGCCGGGGTGTGTGTGTTCATACACCTCCCCCCTCAGTTTTTTCAAAGATAACTAAAAAAAAACGGCGGCGCGCAGCGCCGCCGTTTTTAGCACCGTTTTTGGCTGGGTTTTTGGCAGGTGTTTGGGCATCAATTGCGCACATTATGTAAAAAAAATACCTCGGGTCATCTCAGGTCAGATCACCAGACCAGGTCACGTGATCCCACCTCCAAAAAACTTGCGGTCGTACCCCGGTCACAGTTTTTGGATGATCAGTTTTACACTTACAGGATTTCATAAGGTCACATATATCTACAATTCCTTTATTTTGGATTTTGTATATCGGCGACCTAAGGTCGGGTCAATTTCGTGACCTCCCCATTATAAGTCAATGGGAAATCTTCAAATGCTTCCTATTCCAAGGATACGCAAGATATCAGTCTAATTCCTTCTGGATCATGTTATTATAGGCCATTTTTGATGACCTAGGTGCCATTTTTTCTTCAGTGACCCCTACAGTGTCAGCCGAGGTTACCCGAGGTCACCAACAATTGTATGTCAATAACTCTCGACATAATGACGATAGAGGAGTGAAACCGACACTTAAGTGTTTGTCTCTTCGAGGCGCGTCTTTCCATAGGCAACATGACCTACTTGGGTTTAAAAAAAAATACCTCAGACCTTGACCTGAGGTCATTTTTTAGTTGACCTAAACTGGTCAACATTATTATGAGTCGAAGAGCCTTGACGATACAAACACGATGGCATCAAAATTATTTCCTTCTAATTATTAGGTAAAAATATATTCATGAAAAACTTTTGTAAAAAATAACCTTTTTGACATTTGATGAGCTCTGGAGCCTACACTATTGATCTGAGGTCAAATAATCTCAAGACACTTCTCAAATTGCATTTTCCAATAGCTTTAGAATGCTTTTCCCCGTTTGTTCCCAGCTATCATAGTTCTTGTGATATCTGGGGGTTTCTGGAGTAAAGTCCTTAAACTGGAAAATTTGACCTTTGATGACCTCTGGTGACCTTAATAGACTTTACGAAAAAAACAATATCTGAAGTACTTTCGAATGTGTTTGTCGGGAGCTTTCGTATGCTCTTTTCCTCATCGTTCTATATTTGTTTAGTTTTCGAGTTAGAGGGGGGGGGGGGTCTAAACACCCCCCCCCCGTACGGCGAAGGTGGTGCTCGCCGTGGGTTAAGCTGATACACTTTTATGTCTCGGCTCGTGAAAATGCGAGTCCAGCACCGTCGTTCACTGCTGTGTTTAAAATAAGAGGCCGAATATTTCGTGTCAAATCCAGGTCTCCTGTATATGTATCATCATCAAAATAGCCATTAACCACAAATACATTTTATGTAATCTTTTTTGAGAACTCGAATGGAAAAGTGTCGAAATTTTGGCATGTGACCTCAGGTCAGGTCACTTGATTTCGTTATGTTCTCAGTTAAAATTCGTGATTTGTCTTAGGTGGAATAGGAGGGTGCAGGCCCTTCGAATCACGTGACAACCTATTCCGCTCGGTGATCAAGATCACGAGATGACATAATTAAATATTTCGCCGATAGAGGCGTCTGTGGGTCCTTAAGACATAACATTTTATCATCTCTATTTCCAGATCGAGAATGTTATACAAATAGCTAAAAGTGTTTTCCAGAGATAAAAAATGTTCAACTTTGCCAAATAAAGCAAAAATTACAGCAAATTATCCATTGTATAATCAAGCCAGAGCTGTCATTTGGGAAATCAACCTCAGGTCACGGAGTGATCTGCTGGGGTCATGCTATGCATCATTGAATGCAGCTCAACGAGACAGATATATTGCCGTTGAGTTAAGCTCTGTAGCAAATTGGGTCACTGGCGGATCCAGCCTCTCCGTGGTGGTGGTGGTGGTCGTGGGGGGGGGGCATTTTTTTTTTGCGGCAAAAAAGTATCCCCATTTTTTTTTCTCCGCGGATTTGGGCCGGTCACCTTATTTTGGTAATCAAGCTTAGGAAATTCACTTTTCAAATTCACAAAAATGTGTGCTGTGGATTTGTATTTCCGAAACAAAAGTTTATTTTTATTTCGGGGGTCAGAAACACAATCTTTCACAAATCCGAGATGGCCATTTTGAAGAAAATGTAATTTGCTTGCTTTTGACGTTTTGATTGATTTGCAATTTGCTTCAAAATTCTATTTTCTAAGATTGTTCAAACATTTATCGTTTTTCCACCAAAAATGGAATGACATGGCGTCATCAACCCTATTTGTAACAGAGGGGGGGGGGGGGGGGGGCGGGGGGGGGGGGCGGATTCCGCCTTCCCCCCTCATGTTTTCTCAGATATCTCCAGAACGGCTGAGAGCAGGCCCATGAAATTTTGGGACTTTTCATAGAATTGAATACCGCATTGGAAGTCATAATTTTGAGTTCTTAACCTGAACAGAGGCGGTTCCAGGGCACAGTTTTGGGTGGGTTCGGAGGCGACATTTGGCGATGATACGGAAATGCGACCTTCACGGTTTCTTCCTAACTGCATCAAGTATGAAGGAGTTACATCGGTTTACGGTGATTGCAACAAGTACAAATTAGTTGATGTTAATGAAATATCATACAAATTGCATGGCAGAGGCGGTTTCAGGGGCTTGAAAAGGGAGTGTTTCCAGGAAGTATTCAATGCTTGGCGGGACGCCAATAGAGCGATGTAGGGAACATTTATAGCTATCAAGATGTAAAAGATAGCTTCTGCTTCCATTATTTACACAATTTATTACATATAGAGTTTCAGGGGCGTGTTCAGGCACATGAAAAGGGGGGTGACTGGCATGGTGATGACGATATGCCAGCGATAACGGCGCAATAGACGTTTAGCTTATAATGATATATGCACATATGAGGCCAGAAAAGGGAATAACGTCATTTTTGACAGAGGTGCGCTCAGGAATGGAAGAAAGGGGGTCATATTATTGCAAGGAAACTAAGTGGCATGGGCGTACAATGACATAACATACTGCAGTTTTCGAATGAAACACGCACCACAGGCTACTCTAGGAACGATTATAATATAATAGGCGAGTCCAGGTAGGGTAAAAAGGGGGGTAAGCAATATGAACTGAAGTTGTAGTGAAATAGTCCCTGTTGAATAGTTAGTATCATAATAGCGGATAATATACTTATCAAAAGGTCTTGTGCCGCCACAGTGTGGATCCTGGATACGCCTATGATGAAGTACAACATGCAAAAAGGAACTATCTACGATCAGTAACATATTTATAGTGCTGGGTAGCAACTTGTCTGCGGTTAATATTTTTTTCCGATTTGACCTCACTTTTTCACTAACCTGGTACCACCTATGGCAAAAATATGATTTATAACAGTTTTTCTAATGTCACAATCACATACCATTTCATTTATAAAAAAAACACATACAAAAATGGTTTTATTACGCATTTACTTCACCCCCATATTGAGTGACCTGCACACGCCTATGATTTTTGAATTTTAAAACGTCACCATCATATATCAATTTACAATTCAATCTCTATCGATTCACATTAGTTGTGTTAAAATCTGTCGATAAACATGAAAGCTATGTTGCATTAAAAATACCACTAAAATTTGTAGTTTTTGCCCCCCTGTTGCCCCCCTATCCAAAATGTAGATTTTATTATTATTTAGAAATGTAGATCGTGTTGAGGGGAAGCAAACACCGTTTCATTTTGGAAAATCTGACGGGTAGATCTCGAGATCTCCGGGGGAGGGGCGGAATCCGCCCCCCCCCCTGTTACAAATAGGGGTAGCCAGGAGCCTGTTACAAATAGGGTTAAAACGTCATTATCTCCCAACATACTACATTAATTCCATTGGAATTTGTTGAGAAGACGTAGAATTGATGCACATAAGGAACAGAAAGTTGAACGTTGATATCTATTATAGGTCTCAAGTTATTGAGAAATTCCGGGAGGGGAGGGGGGGGGGGTAGATTAACCCTCCCCCCCAGCGGGGCGCAGGTTAAGTGTCACCGGGTCTGCTTTAATTGCATCAGGTGCGCTGTTTTGTCTATCATTGAAAGAAAGGGATACATACAAACTTCAAATTAAATCACTCGAGAGAAAAAACTTCCGTTTTCATGAAGTTTTATCCTAAGATCATTGCTTTTCACGTTCAGTGCAGGGAACGCTCGGGGCATACTTGTATTGAATGCCCCTCTCATATTCCTGTGGGGGAGGGGGGGGGGGGGGGCATTTGCCCCTGATTGCCCCCCTGGATCCGCCAGTGCCAGCAATTACCGTCAAGGAGAGCCTTTGCCAGACACCTAATGGGATTCATTTTCCCTTTTTGAAAATTTGTATAAGCAATTGCTAAAGTTGTGTCATGCCGCGAATCGGCGCGAAATTTTCCGGTTTTGGACTGTGGATAGCTGGATTTTGACTGCTGCAAAGACAATTTTACGATTTTACGATAAATTAGGAACGCGCGGGGGGGGGGGCATACTTGTATTGAATGCCCCCCCCCAGATTCATGCGGGGGGGCGGGGGAGGGGGCATTTGCCCCTGATGCCCCCCCCCATGGATCCGCCAGTGAATTGTGTGCAAAGTTATTACCAAAGACGTGCTGGTGACCATGATTTTTCCACAACAAAATATAAATCAAATATTTAGAGGACAAAAATATGTCAAATTTTCTTACCATCGAAGGCCAATGTATCTAAGTAAATTCTGGGAAGAGGGAAAAAAACGAATTTTAAAAGGCCATATTATAAAATCACGTGATCTGTGGTCTAAGTCCTAAGATCACATGTAAAAATTACAAAATTTCGTAGTTTTGAAACATGATTTTGATAACATGAATATATTGTTGCTGACGATTCTGAGATATACAAACTTCAAATGACTCGATGAGAATTAAAATAACCGGTATCCTCATAATAAACATATTATGAGGTTACCGGTTATTTTAATTCTCCTTATCATGATTAACCTCGCACAGAGTTTTTGCCACCTTATATTTGTATGACTCGCATGATTTAGATGGGAGACATTGCCCTCTGAAAATGAGAGTTTTGCATGACAACAAAGTTGCCCACGGCTGTAACTCGAAAACCGTTTGACGGATGGAGCTGATAATTTCATAATGTGAATCTACGACCCAGATAACATGGGTGAAAATAAAATAGTCAACTGCTAGACATAACACATTTCAGTATATATTGTCTGAAAATTACTATTTTAAAATACAAATAACCATTTTACTCCTGTTCAAGATGTTCGGGAATTTCAAGTCGGGATTTTCCGGCTTTTTGGAAGGGGCAAAAACATACGTTTGCCTACCGATTTTTCGTTTGGGGGGGGGGCAATTGCCCATTTTGCCCAACCGTAGATCCGTCACCGGCTGCTGAAGAAAATGCGTGCTACCGTCGGACGGCATACTTACATGTGGAGAGTGCTATACAAATAAATTCAGTATCATATAAAAACAAAATACATTTAAAATTTCGCTTTTTCGGAAAGACAAACTGCAAATGAGTAAGCGTAAGATAATTGTCAGTTTTGCAGGAAAATATATGTTATTAATTGACCCTAAACGCCCCTGTAGGCCCATGGCGTCTCCTTTGACGGCGAAAATGCCGCCCCCTGGGTCAGGCGCCCACCCCTTCGGAAAAATCCTAGTTCCGCCCCGGTGCATGTTTGAAGAAACGGTGCCCCAATTTCCCGTAAAAGAAGCGCCCCTGTTCCCCGAAAAAAATGCGCCCCTGTTACCCGGTAAAAAATGCGCCCCTATGCCCTGCCGCCCCCGCCCCCCGCCCTTGAAAACAAATCCTGGATTCGCCCCTGAGTCATAAGAACACCGAGAAGCCGGCATCTCGTGGACTACAGTCCATTATGAATGACCTGGGTCTGAGGCAGCTGGTAGATCAACCCACCCACATCCACCCCACACCAACGCTGCTAGATCTGTGTTTAACTAACTTGACTGATGTCCCAACATCGTCCTTAGTTCTCCCCGACGCCGTCGCCGATCAGCCTATCCTGCTTCGGACACAGCTCAGTCGGCAGCGCCCCACGCGCCCAGCTCCCGTCACTTCACGGGCCTGGAGCCGCGTCGATTGGGACGCTATGTGCCTGACCCTGCTAATGGCCGACTGGGGACGGCTCCACGCCGCTGCGACTGCAGATGAAAAGCTCACCGCCTTCATGGCGGTTTGGAATGCTGCCGTCAACGGTCACTGCCCTCAGATAACGGTGACCCGACGACGCCCCGACTGTCCATGGCTCCGCAACAACCCGGAGGTTGCGGCGGCGATGGAGGACAGGGACGCCGCCCGAAAGGCATGGACCGAGAGCAGGACACCAGAAGCCCGACTCCGGCATCAGCAGAGTCGCAACAGGCTCAAGAGCATCATCATCCGCGCCAAACGGCAGTACCTGTGCGATTCCCTGACGACCGATCGACGCCAGTTCTGGAGCCGCATCAAAGCCTTCGCGTTCCGGCCGCCAGGTGGAGCTTCATCGGGAGCCGACGACACCACTGATCGCGCGGACGCGTTCAACACGCACTTCGCGTCCGTCGGCTCGCGCATAGCAGCCGAGGTCGTTTTTTTTGGTGGGGGGAGGGGGGTGGGAGGGGAGTTGTTCTCGCCCACCCCGTAGTCCAGCCTATAGCTATATGCCGCCGCGGGTGGGGAGGAGAACCACTCCCCTCCGGGTCGGGGAACCCAATGACTTGCGCCAGTAGCCAGACTCGAACCCGGAACCCTTGGATTCCGAGTCAAACGCTCTACCAACTGAACGCGACGGTGGGGCCACCACCGGGCCCCGGCCGCCCCGAGTCTGCGCATCTGCACTGACGCTGCGCCCTGCCACCCTCTCCGAGGTATGGGATGCCATAGGTCGGATGAGTGGTTCCAAGGCGGTTGGTGTGGATGATGTGCCTCTGTTCGCAGTCAAGAAGTGTTTCCCCGTCATAGGTCCTCACTTGCTCCATCTGATAAACTACTCCATAGTCACTGAGGTGTTCCCCACTGCATGGAAAATCGCGCGTGTTGTCCCCATTTACAAGTCCGGCGACCGAGCCAATGTTAAAGGGAAATAATGACCTTTTGATTTTGTTAGCAACAATTTCTTAGGCTACCGTTATGGTTTTAGAATTATTTGATTTAAATTTAAGAATTAAATAAAATTATTCCCAAATTCAAAGTTGTAAGTTTGGAAAAAATACAAAACAAGTACCTTGTGTACTTCATGAAGGTCATTGACAAATTCGTCCTTCTCTACCATTGTTTACATCGCATGCGGCATTTTTGGAGGCTCTGCGACGTTTCCGATCAAACTGAGCGCTGCTCGGACACACGCTAGTAGCGCTAGTAGCGCTTTCGTTCTCCATGACAACCAGGCGTCAGCTAATCAAAAGCCAGAAAGGGAATACGTTCTGGCTTTTCATTGGCTCACGCCTGGTTGCCATGGAGAACGAAAGCGCTTCTAGCGTGCGTTCAAACAGCGCTCTGATCCGTGAAGCAATCCGTGAAGCATCCGTGATGCATGACTGACTATCAGTATAATTCATGAATAACAACAACTGTAGCAGCCGGTATTGTTAGCACCCGGTACAGTCTCATATATGTGTTCATTGTTCTAGCTCCGACTTATAGCATCTTTTTGAAAACACCTAATTCACTGGCTCTGATTCCAACCGCTTTAGAAACCACCCTACTCGTGCGCCTATAGTATCATTCTAATTCACAGACCAGATATCACTTTAATGATTTTGTCGCTGCACTCTGCCGCCACGCAGATGTGTTATTTCAACAAGTGGCCGTGCGCCGGCCCGGCTAGTGACGCATGGCCTGTCATCGAGCCCTCGCTTTTGGTGTTGGGACAGGGTGACCAAATGTCAAGTGTCTGTCTGGGGTAGGGATGCGATATAAGCCAGGGAGTGTTGCAGTGCCGCGCAACGGTTCCGGGTGGGCGTACCCGGTCGGGCGTATCCCACACGGTGAACACGTGACCAGCGCGTGACCAGGCGAGGCAGAGCGCGTATCACGTGCCAGAGGTCGGCTCATACCAGTGTATACTGGTTATGCGTTGCCCTTTGGACCGTGTATAAAAGCGGCTGCCTCGGGGTCAATCGGCAGGTGCGCGCAGTCGGGAAGCGACCCTCGAGCCGATAACATCTTGCTGCTCTGTTGACTCTTGCTCTACTCTCTGTTGGCACTCAGTAACCGGGTAAAGTAACGCCGTCTGTGTGTTGTGTTTGGTGACTGACTGCAAATATCATCTCTGCCGCCGAAGCACTCTGTCTTTACAACCAGACCGGAGGGAAGAGCAGACGTCACACACATCATCACGTCACTACAGATCGGGTCGTTACATTGGTGCCGTGACCCGGCTGCTTCAAGGTCATCCCAGGTCATCAATCGCCTCAGATGACTGAAGAAGCCCGCCAGGAGAGTACCAAGAAGACCATCATCCAGTTTCAACTCCCGACTCTACCAGACCAAGACATCAGCACCACTGCTCGGCCCCGCCTGGGTCATCAAGGCAAGAACGGGCAGTGCGAGTGCTGGGACAAGTTCATCCCAGTACTACACCTACTAGAGTCACCTGAGATCATCCGCTATACTGTCTGCCCCTACCATCGAGCTTATTTCACCCGCCGCCTCCGTCTCCACATCGATCACAGCTGTAGCTGTCATTACGATCCAGACCCGAGCCGTTGTTCGGACTGCGGCTATTGCCACAACTGTGGCTGTGACCTCGTGACGACCTCTACAGACGAATTTCATCGGTGCAGCTGTTTTCTCTGCTTAGCCCGCTGCTGCAAGTTCGGGCCAACGCCAGGTGCCATCCTGGGAGCGCAGAGGGAGCACACATACCTCTCCGCCCGGCAGGCCGCTGTCCGCTGCCCGATTGGCTCGCCACCCAACCAAGTTGGCCGTCCAGCTCCGCTGCCTACGCCACTGGAAGTCTACAAAGCCTGCAATAAGCCACTCGCCACCAAGTTCGCCAACAGCCAGATATTCACGGAGCCCAACACTTCAATCTCAATCAACAAGCGCCGTCCTTCAGCCGACGGCAAGACCCTGACCGAAGAGGAACTACCTCTTCGTTGCAACGGGGTGTGGCCTCCCAGGTCAGTGCCAAAATACGCACCTGACGGCACCTACACGCGGCCGCCGCCATCGTCACCAGCATCGCCAGTGCAGCCAGTAGCTGCAAGGTCAGAGCCACCACCTCTCCGCTTCTGTGACCGGCCCAGTGACGTCCCCTGCCCATCTGAAAACGTACCAAGCTGGAGCCCAGCTCCCACTCCCAAGCCGACGCCGACGCCAACGAAGCCCGCAAGAGCCGCAGCCCAGACGAACGAGGACGACTGGTGACTGAAACGTCTCCTCACCGAACAGGCCAGCCCGAAGCAGGTAAGTGCCTCACACCTATTTTATCAAAGTCAGATATAGCCAATTTTAAAAGTCAATTTAACGCAAACGCTAGCGCCATGGATCCAAATGTGCTCATAGATATCGCTCAGTCAGTTCGTAGTCTTGGAAACCGATTCACTGTATCACAAACACTCATGGCCAAGAAAACCACTTTTGATGGATCAAATGCCGATGCCTTTGCCAAATGGTTGCTGGACATGGACGACATTTACGCATCTGTTTCAAACGACGAATCCCAAACCCTGTGGGCCGCCTCTCAACTCCTTAAGGGATCAGCCCTTAACTTCTTTCGAGACACCCGACCAAACCTGACAAACTGGCCTCAACTCAAAGCCGCCGTGACCACCCGCTACGGCCACCTCAATCCTGCTGCCTACTCAAAACAAAAGCTCCGAAACGCCCTTCAGCATGTAAATGAATCCGTCTCCGATTTTGCTGAGCGAATCCGACTCCTGTCCTACCAAGCATACGACCAGGAACGACTGAGGGAGAAAGAGGTGACTGAGACGGTGACCAACGCTTTTATCAATGGACTTAGAAACCGCCGCCTTCAGGAGAGCATTGCCAGAAAAATGCCCGCCTCCCTGACTGACGCCTACAACCATGCCATGCACGAACAGCAGATGAAGGACCATTTAGCCTTGTACCACGACAATACCTCCGCCCCCGAACCCATGGACTGCAATGCAATAGACAAAATGGACTCTGTTGAAAAACGACTAGACACTGTGACCGAAACGCTGGCAAATATTTGTCAGGTTCTCACCACACAGCATCAACCTCAGCCGCTTCCACAACCGCAACCTCCGCCATTTCAGGTCCAACCGCAGGCCAACCAACAGTACCAGCATAACCGCCCTCCTCCACAGCAGTACCAGCGCCAGCCGTATCAACAGTACCAGCGCCAGCCGTATCAGCAGCACCAGCAAGGTCGCACACCCCCACCGCATTTTCGGCAGCAGAGCCGTCAGGGCTACAACCCGCCGCGTCACCCCGTCCCAAACAGACCTCCAATGGGCGCTGACAGAGTTAATCCACAGGATTATCGCTGGACCTCGGACCACCGGCCCATCTGTCACTACTGCGGTATACCTGGGCACGTACAACGGGCATGTCGTAAGCGAGCGGCTGCCGAGAGCACGGCAGCGCCACAGACGCCTCACACCCTGCATCGGCAGCAGGAAAACTAGTAGAGCCTCACCCGGGAGAGGAGAAAGCGCAGTCAGTTTTCGTCCTACAGGTAAGTGAAAATTGCCCCTACATTGACATTCACATTGGCACACATCAATTCAGAACACTCCTCGACACCGGTGCACAACTCTCTCTAGTTAGCGAAGAATTTCTCAAACTGTGTGACCCCCAATTGGTAAAATCAACTTCAAATTCGACTAACATTACCCTCCGTTCGGCCACTGGTCATTCCCTAGAAGTATCCAAAGTAGTCAGAATCCGCATTACCCTTGGAAAAATCAGAATGTATCACGATTTTGTTGTAGTGAAAGATTTCAAGCATGACATGATTTTGGGGGTTGACTTTCTCAAAACCCGCAAGGCTATATTGGACTTTGACTCTCAAACCCTGATCATTGGCAACTCAGTGTACCCATTAAAAGCAAAGTCAGGTCAGGAAAAGACAGAAATCAACCTTGTGAGACTTGCGGAGGACGTAGACGTCTTCCCACGTTCGGACGTTCAAATCAAATGCTTCATTTCCAAGAAGAAGCCGGCAGGAGAAAATTTTGTTGTCTCACAGCTCCCCTCATCCCCATGTTTTGAAGACGAACCAGGCGTTTTGCTGCCAAATGCGCTGGTCAAACTGTCCAAAAACAGGCATATCCCTTGGGCCATTGTTAACGAAACTGGTAGATATATCCGGCTCAAGAAAGGCCAAGTTTTGGGCACAGCAACCAAATATAGAGAGGAGGAACAAAAACCAAACATTTCATCTGTTACGACAGACGGGACAAAACAAGAAATCAGTCCTTCAGACGTGCTGTCAACTTTCAAATTAGATCATGTGTCTGACGATCATCGCGAAGCATTGATCAAACTTTTAGAGAACAACTTGGATATTTTTGTGCAGAAAGACGAGGAGCTTACCACAACAAATATCACAGAAATGAGAATCAATACGCAAGACCATCCCCCGTCATATCAGGCCCCAAGACGCCCCCCTTTAGCATACCGTCACATTTTAGAGGAGCAGATGCAGGACATGCTCAAGGCTAAAGTGATTAGGCGCAGCAATTCCCCCTGGATGTCCCCGATACTTTTGGTCCCAAAGAAAGATGGCTCTATGAGACTTTGTGTAGACTTTCGAAAATTAAACGCTATCACAATCCGTCCTGCTGCCAGCATTCCATCAGCAGAAGACATATTTTACTCGCTAGGCAAATCAAAGTTTCGAACCAGTTTGGATCTAAAACAAGGATTTTGGCAAATCCCCATCAGAGAAGAAGACAAAGAAAAGACCGCTTTTGGAACAGACGCAGGGGTTTGGGAATACAACTGTATGGCTTTTGGTCTGGCGGGAGCCCCAGCGGTTTTCCAAAATTGCATAAATGCCGTTTTGGGCGATATCCGACATTTTGCCCTAGCATTTGTAGATGACATTATCGTGTTCAGTGAGACTTTTGACGGCCATATCAGGCACCTCGGAGAAGTGCTAGATCGCTTACGCAAAGCAAACCTGAAACTCAAAATTTCGAAGTGTGAATTTATCAGAAAAGAGCTTAATTACCTTGGGCACATTATCTCTGACAAAGGAATCTCGGTTGACACTGAAAAAGTCTCCGTGATAGAAAATCTCAAGCCGCCAGAAAATATCCGCGAAGTTCGCAGTTTTCTCGGCATGACTTCTTACTACAGGAAGTACGTTCCAAATTTCAGCAAAATTGCAAAGTCCCTCACAGCCCTCACCCGAAAAAATGCCCGTTTTAAATGGACTGATGAGGCACAAACCGCATTCGAGTACCTCAAGCAGTCACTGCTGCAGGCGCCCATTTTGGCATTTCCAGATATTTCCAAACCGTTCAAACTATATACAGATGCCTCTCAATACGCGATGGGTGCAGTATTGATGCAAGAGCACGAAGGTCATGACCGAGTCATTCAGTATGTCTCTCATCAATTCTCGGAACAAAAACAGAAGTGGCCTACTATCGAGCGCGAGGCGTTCGCGATTGTTTATAGTCTCGGGAAGCTGAGGCCGATTCTGATCGGCACTGACGTCACTGTTTATACAGACCACAAACCGCTGAAGCATTTGTTCACAAGTGAGATGAAAAATCCGCGTATACAGAGATGGGCCATCATTTTGGGAGAATATGCTTGCAAAATAGAGTACATATCAGGCCCCAAAAATGTTGCCGCAGATATGCTATCTAGACTTCACAATACTCCATTTGCTGGAAATTTACATGATAACGAGCATTTAGACTGGCAAGGTGAAATGACAGATGTCAATGTAGTACAGAAAACTCAAATCAATGTTGTTGACAACGCTGTCACCATGTCTGACGAAGAACCAGTAGAAAAAGAAAACAAACCACTAGACTATCACGATTTTGATGAACAAACTCTAAAACAGGCACAACGGGAAGATGATGACACTCAAGTCATCATTACTGAATTGCAGAAGGATACACCCGATCCACAAATAGCGTCAACATATTGTTCAGAAAATGGTCTTTTGCATCATTTAGAACGAGGTACCAAAACCAGACCCCATACCCGCATGCAACTTGTCGTTCCACCAATGTATAGAAAGATAGTATTAGAAGGAGCACATGACGGTTATTTAGGAGGTCATTTAGGAATTGAAAAGACAACAGACAAGATTTCCAAGTCATATTATTGGTCAACCCTTCTAAAAGATGTGATGCAGTATGTTCAGTCGTGTGAGACATGTCAGCGCAAAAAGTTAGCCAAAGAGAGAAGACCAATGCAAGATATGCCAATGCCTTCGGCACCAATGGAAATTGTTGGCATTGATACATGTGGTCCATTCCCCGTTTCCGATGCAGGAAACAAGTATGTGTGTACTATTGTTGATCATTTTAGTGGATGGCCAGAAGCATATGCCATTCCAGACAAATCTGCTAACACGATCGCTCAGCTTCTTCTGAATGAATTCATTCCCCGTCATGGCTGCCCAAGACTAGTTATTAGTGATCAAGGTACCGAATATTGCAATGCATTATTGAACGTTGTTCACAAGGAATTGGGAATTTCACGAATCCGCACTTCAAGTTATCACCCTCAGTCAAACGGGAAAACTGAACGCTTCCACCGTTGCATGAATGAGATGATTCAAAAACAAATTAGTGAAGATCAAACAAAATGGGAGGAAATCCTACAGCCTTGTTTAGGAGCATATCGGATGAGTAAGAATGAGTCGACAAAGTATTCTCCATACTTTGTGATGTATGGCCGAGATCCTGTGTTGCCAGTTGATACCCTACTCCAGCCCCGTCACCGCTACACTGGAGAGGAGTATGTGCCCGCGATGTTCGAACACCTACACAACGCTTACACACAGGTAGCAAACAACATGCAACAAGCAAGGGAACACAACAAGTCGCTCATTTCGAACACCGCTATTCCATCCAATTTCAAACCGGGAGACCTGGTATTCTATTTCGATCCTTCTGTACAACCAGGAAACTCCACAAAACTGACACTTTACTGGAAGAACTACTTCCGTGTCGTATCTAAATTGGGAAAGGAAAACTACTGCATCAAAAACATGCACACGGGCAAAACGAAAATAGTTCATTCAGAAAATCTTCGCCATCGGGACGCAAATGACGTGTGGGACAGGTCCTACAATTCGATCCGCCAGCCTGTCCAGGTGAGTAAAATGCCGGAAGAACAGCCCGTCCGTCAACAGCCGCTTCGCGCTGCCCGTCTGCCCTTCAGTGACCAAGATTGGTACCAGGGATTCACGCAGCCGGTTCCCGCGACGCAGCTGACGAACAACTCACCACCCGTCTACTGTCCTGAGGAGCAGCCAGACGCTTGTGTAGAGCAGAAAGAAGAGGAAATAGAAGCCCGTCCGCTACGACCTTCAGCAGCAACCGCCAGTCCCGCAGTCTTCTCGCCATATTCACCGGAGTATGATGAGCTCGGCCAACTGACACCGCTGACACAGAGGCAGCCGAGGAATACGAGGTATTCGCTCAGGTCGCAGGGTCCAGTCATTGTCCCTGTTGACACAGCTCCTTTAGAAGGTAGGAATACACGGTATTCGCTCAGGTCGCAAGGTCCAGTCGCTGGACTTCTTGACGCAAATGCTCCCTTTGGATGTCACAGGTACAACCCCAACAGACCAAGGTACGTACCAAAACGACAACGTGACATATCACAAGAGCGGACGAACGACGATGACAAAAGACCAAGGGTCCAGTATGACATGGACTGTTTGTCTACAGGGACAACAGACCCAAATATTGCTCCAACTCGGCAATCATTTGCAAAGGCAGATTCGGCTGATCTAGACGTTTCGCCCGATTGGCACCCAAAGGTCTTGAGTGTTTTGTTGTTTTGTGCAGAGCTTCTGTTTCCAAGCCTCGGCTAACGTGCGATTTCTACGTTGCAGGCGACGAAACATGGCTGCGATGATTGCACTCCTTGGCTGGCTCGCCGTGGTGGCCATGGTGCTCCACGCAGAACAAACCCCGACTGATCCAGGGCATCTCTTCATCCCTGTCGGTAAAATCTATCCTAGCTACAGTTCCTGGGCTATCACCATATCTACTAACATCGCCCCCTATCGCACGGAGACCCAACTATTGTCCCAGTCCCGTAAGGATCTCATATCCCTAGTAGCAGAATTACGATCACGCAAGTTTATTAACGTAACCGCTCAAACGGCCCCGGCAGCCCCATTGATGAAACTATACATTAACCAACTAGACGCGTCCCTCACCGCCCTTAACAGTGAAACTGAAGGTTTATTGCGGACATTCCGAGACTTGCTGTATCCTCCCACGGCTCAGGATCCAGAGATCCCAGATCCAAATCGGCGCTCCATTGCTCGACGCAGCAAACGCGTATTACCCGATCCTGATGCACCAGCGGTACCATCCCGGGCCAAACGAGGATTGATAAATGGCATTGGAAACGCTCTATCATATTTGTTTGGAACGGCTACAGAAAGCGAGATCAAACATCTAACGCGCAACGTAAAACTCATCAACGATAAAGATGTTGCAATGGCACATAAATTCAACGGTACTCTTAAAGTTCTCAATTCAACTCGAGTAGCCACTTCTCAGAACCGCCGCGCCTTACGCTCCTTGTCTACGGCTGTGAACTCACTAAATACGGCCTACAGTAAACTCTTTTTATCGGTCCGTCGCAACAGCAATAACATCGAACTTTTCTCTCACGTGACCGAACTAACCGACAGCATCATCAGGCTGACACAAGCCGTCCAGTATTTGTATTCTGAACTTAGCTCTATCTCGCACAAATTCGCACTGGCACAAGCTGGTATTTTGCACAAGGGACTTATTCCCCGTCGCGAGTTTGGCCGTCTCCTCAGAAAGATCAATAAGAACCTACCTCCCAACTTTGCACTGCCATTCTCTTCTGATCAGGTCAATGAATACGTCAGAGTTGTCAAAACTAAACTAATTGCAGGAATAGACACTTATCACGTCCTCTTCTACATCCCTCTACTCCATACCATACACGCCTTTGATGTGTATCGATTCTTCCCGTATCAGGTACCTCTTCATGACCACAATGTTTCCCTCAGCTATTATCCAAACGAACCTCGTTATCTCCTAATGTCTGAGAACCGGAGGCATTACATACAACCTGAGCAATCCGAAATCGAAACATGTATCTTGGCCCGACAACCATTCTGCCCACTCCATGAACCGGCATATTCCACAGCTGGCTCAACTTCATGTGTAACAGCACTTTTCCGTCAGGATGCTGTATCAACACTCAAGTATTGTTCACCACAAATCACTCCCGCCGACAATGCCCCCAAAGCTTATTATCTGACCAAAGGTCAATGGTTATTGGTCTCACGCCCCCCGTTTTCGCTCACGATCTTTTGTGCCTCTACTCAAACGAGTCATCCGGTCTACATCATTCGATCCGTTGATACTATAACGTTAGAAGCAGAATGCTCGGCGTCAGGCGACTCATTCTACCTGCCCCCATACTACGCCAGTGAGACACACCTGGAACTTCCTACATTTACGTCCAATGCCCTGTACAACAATATGTCCTTACCCATCTGGCGCAAGGAATGGTCCGAAAGGCTCAACAACCTAACAACGCATAACGTTTCCCTTTTGCCTGAATTACACATCAATGGTATGCATGCTGACGCTTATTTCAATCACTTGGAAGCCCAACCCCTTGAACAAGTGACAATTGACAGCCCATCTGGTTTCTCCAAAACCATGCTGCTCATGATCGTCATTGGTGTGGTGACCCTGTTCTGCCTGTACTTCATTCTGAAGCATTGTTGCTGCCCCAACCCCCGTAATTATTCCCTAGCACGATTCCGCCCAGTCCGTCCTCAGTTACCGCCCGACGAAAGCCCAGAGGAGCCAGCCATGGAAATGCAGGAATTGTCGCCCATGGCATCGCCGCCGCAGTACCGCCCTGTCGATCATGACGTTGGCCAGGTTTCGCAGTGCACAGCCAGCCCTGTGCAGCCGTCTGCCATGCGGCAGCAACCTGTCGGAGGGGACGCATCACCGCCACGAGGTGGTGCTCCACTCGCTACTCCGACATCCGTCGCGTCAGTACTAACGGGTACCAGACCGACATCTCTTGCTTTCTCCCCGGTGTGAGGCACACCCCTTCGGACCGGCCTGCGTCGTCACGAGACGCCCAGCGCCGTGTCGCCCTGCTGTGGCCGCGCTGCCGAGCGCGCGCCCAGTGCTGTGTGAGACGTTCGGACCGGCCTGCGTCGTCAGTCATGAGACGCCCAGCGCCGTGTCGCCCTGCTGTGGACGCGCTGCCGAGCGCGTGCCCAGCGCTGACTGTGTGTTATCCTTGCCGGGTCAAGGATTGTTATGTTTACGGTGGGCTTTGGGTTTGTGTATATGTGCTGGGTAGCGGGGTAGTGCTCGCGTACGGCTTCACCGTTTATGTAGCATGGCGGGGGGTTGTAGCATTAATTGGTATCATCGGTCCGCGCTGCGCCCGCGCGGTCCTGTTTATGGTCTTCCTTTGCCCTTCAGGCGACGGAAGCGAGCATTTTTTTTTCCCAACCAAAAATGCTGCGTTATTAGGAGGGGAGGTATTGTAGCAGCCGGTATTGTTAGCACCCGGTACAGTCTCATATATGTGTTCATTGTTCTAGCTCCGACTTATAGCATCTTTTTGAAAACACCTAATTCACTGGCTCTGATTCCAACCGCTTTAGAAACCACCCTACTCGTGCGCCTATAGTATCATTCTAATTCACAGACCAGATATCACTTTAATGATTTTGTCGCTGCACTCTGCCGCCACGCAGATGTGTTATTTCAACAAGTGGCCGTGCGCCGGCCCGGCTAGTGACGCATGGCCTGTCATCGAGCCCTCGCTTTTGGTGTTGGGACAGGGTGACCAAATGTCAAGTGTCTGTCTGGGGTAGGGATGCGATATAAGCCAGGGAGTGTTGCAGTGCCGCGCAACGGTTCCGGGTGGGCGTACCCGGTCGGGCGTATCCCACACGGTGAACACGTGACCAGCGCGTGACCAGGCGAGGCAGAGCGCGTATCACGTGCCAGAGGTCGGCTCATACCAGTGTATACTGGTTATGCGTTGCCCTTTGGACCGTGTATAAAAGCGGCTGCCTCGGGGTCAATCGGCAGGTGCGCGCAGTCGGGAAGCGACCCTCGAGCCGATAACATCTTGCTGCTCTGTTGACTCTTGCTCTACTCTCTGTTGGCACTCAGTAACCGGGTAAAGTAACGCCGTCTGTGTGTTGTGTTTGGTGACTGACTGCAAATATCATCTCTGCCGCCGAAGCACTCTGTCTTTACAACCAGACCGGAGGGAAGAGCAGACGTCACACACATCATCACGTCACTACAGATCGGGTCGTTACACAACATACAAACTATACCAACTCGAATAAAATCAGGGCGGAATTAATTGAACCCCAGGCAAGCTAGTAATCGCAAAGCACTCGGCACTGCGCCACAATAGCAAAAGGTGAGGGAAATGCATATTGGATACAATATTATTACGTCACAAGTTTCTGAAGTGTCAACTACTATGAAATAGAGTGATAAAATACCTTTAATAATGATTAACAAGAAAATTCAAACTTAAAAACAATAATTTGAATAAGTCTTTAATTAGCATTCAACTCAAAATCAGATATATTTTGCAATGCTACACAAGAATGGCACCAGTGACGTCATTAACAAAGCCTGCTACGGGACTTTGGTATACTAATCAGGAACACCTCGCCACAATGGTTAAGTGCGCCGAGAAGCATGACAATAACTTTGTAAACAAATCGCCGACGCTAAATAGGTCGCCGTCGATGTGCATCGATGAGCTTCCGATTTAATTGCCAGTTTTGTGTTATTGTTTGTTAGTTTTTTTGGGAAAATTATTATTTTTCATGATAATATAAAGCATAGTGTTATATACAGCCACAGACAAATGATACAATACTCCTAATGTTGAAAACAAATGAATCGATTTTCACAAATTGAGGGTCGCAACCACTAACTATGCCGCCGTTGATGTGCATCGATGAGCTTCCGATTTTATTGCCACTTTTTCCAATCGCTGTTAGTTTTAGAAGATCGCAGGGCATATAATCACAACAAGCAGAACGCACAATATATTTTCCACTCAATTGCGTAAAAAAACAATACGGGAAAAGCCCGCAGTTTGATGAGGACCAAAAGTACTTGCAAGTACCGGTCGTTAAAAGTGTGGAACGCTTATCAACTTTAACTTGAAATATCTTTCGGTAGGAAAGTTTCCATGCAAAATGTGATGAATTTACAATATATTTTGGTCTCGTCTGGCGATTTCAAGTGCTAACTCCATTTTTGTGGAAAAGGGTAATTATTTCCCTTTAACAACTTTCGGTCAATCTCGATTCTGTCAGTTCTGTCGAAAATTGCTGAAAAGGTTGTATCGCTCCAACTCGTACATACCTGCTTGATAACCACGTGCTCTATCCTATGCAGTATGCATACCGGCCCAACCACTGTACAGAGGACGCCGTGCTCGACGTTGTCGAATGGATCAGTCAGACCATCGACAGAGGTCACGTCGCGTCGCTAACAACAATTTACCTCAGTAAAGCGTTCGACAGCGTCGACCATGGCGTCCTCCTCACAAAACTTGGATGGTGCGGTATCCAGTCGACAGGCTGGTTCCAGAGTTACCTCAGCGAGCGGAGGCAGGACTGTGACAGGCGGCTCCTCCATTCTTCCGCTCACCCACGGAGTGGCCCAGGGCTCCATCGTCGGACCCATCCTTTTCCTCATATTCATCAACGATCTGTCCTCCTTCCTCCTCCACGGCGTCTCCTATCATATGCTGATGATACCCAACTCCTGGACTACTCCCTCGCTGACCACAACGGCCTATCCGACCTCAAGATGCGGGTCGAGGAGTCCATCAATGCCTTTAAAACTGATTCCAAACTAACAGCCTAAAATGAATCCGGACAAGACTGACTTTGCTCTCATTGGTACAAAATCCTCCCCTCAAAATGGCGAAAAATTTCAGCATCAACGTCTCTGGCTCGACCGTCACCCCATCCCCTACCATCAAAGTGTTGGGAGCCCTCCTCGACCAGCACCTCAACTGGGATCCTCATGTATCCATGGTGGTACGGAGGTGCAATGCAATCACCGCATCTCTGTATAAAATCCGCCATCACCTCACTCTTGATGTAAACTCCTCGTCCAAACACACGTTTTTCCTCATATCCTTTACTGCCTGTCCGCCTGGGAGGGGCTGCCCAGTGCCGTCTGCATCGCGTTCAGAAGTGCCTGAACTTTGCCGCTCGGCTCGTCACCGGCGTACGACGTAGAGACTACATTTCGCCAGCTCTCGCGTCTCTCGGGTGGGAGAGAGTAGAGGTATTGGTCGCCCGACACGACTCTACCAACGTCCACAAAGCTCTGACCAGTCGACAGTGTCCTAAGGCGCTGCGAAACATGTTCACCAAGCGGGCTGACGTATCGGCCAGGAGCACAAGGGGCTGCCGACGCCGGAGACCTTCATCCCAAAAACTGTAGACTGAGTCAGACACAGAAGGGTTTCTCGCACCGAGCAGTCGGCACGTGGAATGCGCTGCCATCAGCCGTGAAAGCTGCTCCGTCCAGGTGCGCATTTGTAGCCGCATTGGCAATAACCGAGTGAGTGACGTGAGCGAGTGCCACCAATAGTGCCTATGCAAACTGTATTGTGTCGTGTACAACAAATGTCTTTACCACATGTACTGTACAGGAGCCGTATAGCCACGTTGTGGATGGTTTTCCTAAATAAATAAATGAAAAAGCCGGTTAGTTTTTAAAGACACGACTTCAGTCCTTTACGCACATTCATCGTGCAAGTCACCAGAATATATCTTAACCCTATTAGTGTGTGTGTGTGGGGGGGGGGGGCACTAACACGACCCCTAAGGGTTTTCCGCTCCTGTTCTCTTGTGTCCCGTCTGGGATATCTTTGACCAAGCTCTCAGGTAGGTCCGTGGAAATGCTTCTCAGACCGGCCAAGGATCGACCACTGAGGGCATAGGACCCAGGCTCTGTAAAGGCCTGACAGAGGCCCCTTTCTGACCAGTTGAAATACCTTATCAAGACCCGCCGATGGCTTCCTTAGGCCTCTGACCGGCTGACCACAGGAAGGACCCACAGTCTAAAAAAGGCCCTGACGCCTAGGAGATTGATTGCCCCTTCCTGAAACTACAATCTAGCGCCAATGGTCGAACCGAATGTCGAAAATGCCAAAGTTCTATCAGTCCAGCACCACAAATCACTGCCCGGCACACCCTACCAAACATGCCGCGTAACTGTCAGAGATGGGATGAGATCGTGAAATTGATTATATTGTCAGAATACCAGTCAGCAAGGGCGCCGCAACCTTCCGAAAGGGGGGGGGGGCGAAGGCATTCTGAAGTCGATTCTTTCCTTGCAACGCCCATAGGCGTAATGTTAAAATCCGAAAAGGGTTGGGGGGGGGGGGGCTGCCCCTGGTTCCTGCGTCCTTGCCAGTCAGCGTATAACTTTCCGCACTAAAACTAAACTAAAGTGCATTAAAGTGGTATTTCTTAATATATTACCATCGAGTCTTATGCACTTAGTTAACCGTTATTTCATTTAGATCTGCGTCAATTGAAGGTGTGTTCTTTCGGCCGATTAGAGTATGTCGTTTGTATGCAGACAGGATGACAATTACCTGCCCCTCCCCCCCCCAATGACCCGATTTCAGCTCGACTGAGGGGGGGGGGGACCGGCGGCTTCACTGGGGGGTGGGGGGTGGGGGGGGGGGGGGGGCTGCACCCCTCCCAGTTAACATGTTAGAGGAGGCCCTGATTTTCACCCCTCCCTGCGCCCCTCCCTGCGCCCCTCCCTGCGCCCCTCCCTGCGCACCTCCCTGCGCCCCTCCCTGCGCCCCTCCCTGCGCCCCTCCCTGCGCCCCTCCCTGCGCCCCTCCCTGCGCCCTCCCTGCACCCCTCCATGCGCCCCTCCCTGCGCCCCTCCCTGCGCCCCCTCCATGCGCCTCTCCCTGCGCCCTCCCTGCGCCCCTCCCTGCGCCCTCCCTTCCCCTCCCTGCGCCCCTTCCCTGCGCCCCTCCCTGCGCCCCTCCTGCGCCCCTCCCTGCGCCCCTCCTGCGCCCCTCCCTGCGCCCCTCCCTGCGCCCCTCCCTGCGCCCCTCCCTGCGCCCCCTCCCTGCGCCCCTCCCTGCGCCCCTCCCTGCGCCCCTCCCTGCGCCCCTCCCTGCGCCCCTCCCTGCGCCCCTCCCTGCGCCCATCCCTGCGCCCCTTCCTGCGCCCCTCCCTGCGCCCCTCCCTGCGGGTGTCTCCCTGCGGCCCCTCCCCTGCGGGTGTCTCCCTGCGCCCCCTCCCTGCGGGCGTCAATCCGCTGCGCCCCTCCCTGCGCCCCTCCCTGCGCCCCTTCCTGCGCCCCTCCCTGCGCCCCTCCCTGCGGGTGTCTCCCTGCGCCCCTCCCTGCGGGTGTCTCCCTGCGCCCCTCCCTGCGGGTGTCTCCCTGCGCCCCTCCTGCGGGTGTCTCCCTGCGCCCATCCCTGCGGTGTCTCCTGCGCCCCTCCCTGCGGGCGTCAATCCGCTGCGCCTGTCCACTGCCTATTAATAGCACGCATCATCATTTCGCCGTTTATAATTAATGCAGTTCATTACCGGCAGCCAGACATGCAAATTAATTCAGAAACCAACTGAAGCCCCTTCTGAAGGACTTCACTCAACAGCCGCGTCTGCGGCGAGCAATAATGGTGATGTTTTATTCATGTCAACTAAGAAACGCCCAAAGTTTCTCATCATCTCAGATTGACTTAATTAAAACCTCAAGATTAAATCACTTGTAGAAAAAACAACAATTCTCCATAAGAGCTCGTGAAATGTCTCTGAGCCACCCAGTTTCCCATTATCGTGTGTTCGCAGAAGACGTCGCAGCGGACTGGCGGCCTCCATTTATCTACCTCAGCCCCCTCTCTCCGCCTCCCAGATCAGCCCCTCTCTCCTCCGCCTCCCAGATCAGCCCTCTCTCTCTCTCCGCCTCCCAGATCAGCCCTCTCTCTCTCTCTCGCCTCCAGATCAGCTCTCTCTCTCTCTCTCTCTCTCTCTCTCTCTCTCTCATCTCTCTCTCTCTCTCTCTCTCTTCTCTCTCTCTCTCTCTCTCTCTCTCTCTACTCTCTCTCTCTCTCTCTCTCTCTCTCTCTCTCTCTCCGCCTTCCAGATCAGCCCCCTCTCTCTCTCCTACTCCTCCCAGCTGCTCTACTCAGTACTCAAGAGTCAGCCCCCGTCAGCGGCCTGATTAGCCAGGTCAGCTCACAGTCTGTCTCCTCAGGCGCCTCTCTCCGGGGCGGGAAGTGCCCCGGCACACCGGCCGGTTGTCATGGTAATGGAGCCGGTTATTGGCCTGCCAGCTGCGCCGTCTCAGCCGTCTCAGACACAGACTAATCGCTGCACTTAAATCGACCTCCATCGTAACGCTAGTTGAAGTTGACACGACCATTATACACGCAGAACAGGGACGTAGCTAAGGGGGGGGGGGGGGCCATGCCCCCCCCCCCCCCCCCCCTGAGCAAAACAAATATACACTACACTTTTTCTTAATGCGAATCGGCGTCTGTTCAGCTCAACTCGGCAGATCTCATTTATGCCGTCAGCTAACATACTGTTTGACATGTGCATCTCACATCGGCCTAAACACACCCCCGCGGTAAAGGTGCATTGGAAATTTACGAAGTGGACCGTGTCAACGCTGGTCACAGGGACGTAGCCAGGGGGGTGGGGGGGGGGGAGGGCACGGGGACATGCCTGAGCAAAACAAATTTACACTAGATACAATTAGATTATCTGATGACCCGAACTCCCCCTCCCCGCCCCCGTCAACAACATATGGCTGAGGAGCGAAAATTGTCTCTAGAACCAACGTGCCCCACCCCCCCTCCCCCTGATACAAATCTTGGCTGCGTGCCTGACTGGTCACTGGATTCTGATAAAATGCAACGGAGCTGACAGCTTTCATCAGACTAATAAGCAAGTTTTTAGTTGACTTAGTCAAGCGTCATTCGGTTTCGTTGACGGCAAAATTGAAATTGAGAAAGTTTTAATTATATTGCGTCCATTCCGTGTAGGTTCGCAATATGTACCGTTTAGTTTATTCGGTTTTTACCAGACCTTGCAAGATACTTATTTGATCTACGTTGCGGAAAAGTGACCAGAGTTGTGCAATGTGCAGTCGATTAGTTTACTGAAATGACGTTTAAATCACTTCCGAAAAATACACCGATGCGTATTTTATTTTATTTCAAGTAAAAAGGAAGCCAAGAAGAAAGAGGTATATACTATCAGGTCAGAGAATCGCGACAAATTGACCACGCCGTCGTCCTCCAAAAACTCATGTGCTGGGCTTACGGCAACGAAGGTCACTTCCATCCCGTAGTCGCTTTCATTCCAGAATCCAGGCCTGTATGATCCGCTCGCGGTCCTCCGCACAAACAGCACGGTGACGTCACGGCATCTTGACGCTGAATAGCGTAGAAATGTTGGCCTGACTTGAGGTCATTTTGTGTATCGGGTACAGGCAATGCCAGCGAAGGATTTGTTGCCTAGGTGACGCCACGGATCAGAGGCGTCGCTACCTTCTAAAAAGTGTGTGTTTATGTGTGTGTGTGGGGGGTCCACTGCTAGGGGGATATCTAGAGGGGGGAACCCCGGCCTAGAAGGGTGCCCCGACGAATCAATGCATAAATATAGAATATAAATGTCGATGTTACGCAGCGGCAAACTATTTTTTTGTATTGATTTTCAATCGGAAAAAATACAGCTTTGACAACGACATATAACCACACAGCGGCACGCTCATGCAAGGACTGCGCATTGCACATCAACATGGGACATATTCCTGACTAATAAACGACTAGTTTAATGGATTATATCGACTTCCACGCGATGCGTTTCACTCCACATATCCACAGCATTGAATCAAGTACGTTGGTATACTCAGATGAATATCAATGTAATATCTGAAAATCTCTGTAGGTAAACGTGAGATCTGGACTGAAAGCTAGCAAACATATGAACCCTGTTCAATCAACCTCCACTCGGCTCTTAACCAATATATAAGTAAATCAATATTAAAAAAAACGTTGGCCGGCCAGCCATCGCTTCACTGCCGTTTTGTTTGACCACGAGGCCCGAGGCTGAGTCACCCATGGATGCGGTTGGGAGGCGGGGGGGGGGGGGGGGGGGGAGGGGCGGGCAGCACGGCTGTTGGGGTAGTCATCTCCAGTCCAAAATAAACCTAATTTCCGATCCAAAGGGGAGCGCGATCTAAGCGCCAGCACTCACGATTCGAGGGGCAACAGGTGCACTCGCAGGGGTGCTCCCCCCCCCCCCCCGAGAGGCATGCAGGTCGCAGGGCAACCGACTGCACAGTCACAACGCATTATGCCGTCCTCGGAAGAAATCTGGCCGCCCTCGAAAGGCATCTTTCAGCCCTAACAACGCATTATGCCACCCCTCAAACGGCATCATGGCGTCCTTGGAAAACATCTTGCCGCCCTCGGAAGACAGCTTGTCGCCATCGGAAAACATTTTGCGCCCTCAGAGCGCATTATTGCCGCCCCTTGGAAGACGTCTTGCCGCCCTCAGAAGACATTCTGCCGCCCTCATAGTGTATTATGCCGCCCTTGGAAGGTACCCATGCTGCCCTCGGAAGATATCTTGCCGCCCTCGGAAGGCATTTTGCCGCCCTCAGACCGCATTATACCGCCCTTGGAAGGCATCATGCCGCCCTCGGAAGACATATTTCCGGCCCTCGGAAAACATTTTGCCGCCCACCAGAGCGCATTATCCCGCCCTTGTTAGGCATCATATCGCCATCGGAAGGCATTTTGCCACCCTCGGAAGGCACTCTACCGCCTTGAGAGCGTATTTATGCCACCCTAAGAAGGCACTATGCCGCCCTTGGAAGACATCTTGCCGCCCTCGGAAGGCATCCCGCCTCCCTCAGAGCGCTTTATGCCGCCCTCGGAGGGCATATTGCCGTCATCGGACCTGTAATCAAAAGGGAGGACCACATTTTGGGAGAGGGGCGCACAGTGGCGTGCGCAGAAATTCACTAAGGACCAGGTCATTGCCTTGAGGGGCGCCACCCGATCACAGGGGGCGCCAACCAATATTGGCGAACATTTTGCAAGAGGGGGGGGGGGGGCGCCTCTCCTTCCGGACTTGCTCGTCGTGCCTTAACATTGTGTGGGGCGCCGTCACTAGCCGGAGGGGGCGCCGTCACCTGCCGGAGGGGGCGTCGTCACCTGCCGGATGAGCCGTGGTCACTGGCCGGAGGGGCGTGGTCACTGGCTGGAGGGGGCGTAAACACTGGCTGGAGGGGCCGTGGTCCACTGGCTGGAGGGGCGTGGTCACTGGCCGGAGGGGCAATGTCACAGGCCGGAGGGGCGCCATCACTGGCCGGAGTGGCGCCGTCACTGATCGGATGGGGTGGAGGGGGGGTCCGGGGAACCGGGGAGCGACCAGAGTTCGCCATAGGCTGGCTGGCCTATGGGCCATGGGCTGGGCCTGGGCTGGGCCTGGGGCTGGGCCTGGGCTGGGCCTGGGCTGGGCCTGGGCTGGGGCTGGGCTGGGCTGGGCCTGGGCTGGGCCTGGGGCTGGGCCTGGGCTGGGCCTGGGCTGGGCCTGGGCTGGGCCTGGGCTGGGCCTGGGCTGGGCCTGGTTGGGCTGGGCTGGGCCTGGGCTGGGCCCTGGGCTGGGCCTGGGCTGGGCCTGGGCTGGGCCTGGGCTGGGCCTGGGCTGGGCCTGGGCTGGGCCCTGGGCTGGGCCTGGGCTGGGCCTGGGCTGGGCCTGGGCTGGGCCTGGGCCTGGGCCTGGGCTGGGCCTGGGCTGGGCCTGGGCTGGGGCCTGGGCTGGGCCTGGGCTGGGCCTGGGCTGGGCCTGGGCTGGGCCTGGGCTGGGCCTGGGCTGGGCTGGGCTGGGCCTGGGCTGGGCCTGGGCTGGGCCTGGGCTGGGCTGGGCTGGGGCCTGGGCTGGCCTGGGCTGGGCCTGGGCTGGGCCTGGGCTGGGCCTGGGCTGGGCCTGGGCTGGGCCTGGGCTGGGCCTGGGCTGGGCCTGGGCTGGGCCTGGGCTGGCCTGGGCTGGGCCTGGGCTGGGCCTGGGCCTGGGCTGGGCCTGGGCTGGGCCTGGGCTGGGCCTGGGCTGGGCCTGGGCTGGGCCTGGGCTGGGCCTAGGCTAGGCCTGGGCTGGGCCTGGGCTGGGCTGGGCTGGGCTGGGCCTGGGCTGGGCCTGGGCTGGGCCTGGGCTGGGCCTGGGCTGGGCCTGGGCTGGGCCTGGGCTGGGCCTGGGCTGGGCCTGGGCTGGGCCTGGCTTGGGCCTGGGCTGGGCCTGGGCTGGGCCTGGGCTGGGCCTGGCTGGGCCTGGGCTGGGCCTGGGCTGGGCCTGGGCTGGGCCTGGGCTGGGGCCTGGGCTGGGCCTGGGCTGGGCCTGGGCTGGGCCTGGGCTGGGCCTGGGCTGGGCCTGGGCTGGGCCTGGGCTGGGCCTGGGCTGGGCCTGGGCTGGGCCTGGGCTGGGCCTGGGCTGGGCCTGGGCTGGCCTGGGCTGGGCCTGGGCTGGGCCTGGGCTGGGCCTGGGCTGGGCCTGGCTGGGCCTGGGCTGGGCCTGGGCTGGGCCTGGGCTGGGCCTGGGCTGGGCCTGGGCTGGGCCTGGGCTGGGCCTGGGCTGGGCCTGGGCTGGGCCTGGGCTGGGCCTGGGCTGCCTGGGCTGGGCCTGGGCTGGGCCTGGGCTGGGCCTGGGCTGGGCCCTGGGCTGGGCCTGGGCTGGGCCTGGGCTGGGCCTGGGCTGGGCCTGGGCTGGGCCTGGGCTGGGCCTGGGCTCGGCCTGGGCCGGGCCTCAACTTTAAGGCAATCACTGGGCTCTGGATGGGCCTGGCCTGACAATTTGAAATAATGTGCGCGTCGCACAAGCTGAGGTCAGAGCTCAAAAATATTTCAACCAGCAGTTCACTTACACAGCAACACACTGTTGATGTGGCTGTGGATTTTCTTTTTGTTTGGTTAACATAGTTGATTAATTGTTTCACATTTATAGTATACAAGTAAATATGCTAGGATAATGATTGCAAATTTGTGAAAATAATGATATGCTTAATCTGAACGGGCCAGACCGGGTCTGGACCTTAATATTATGAATTTGACCGGGCCTGGTCTGGGCCTGGGCTTGGTGTTCATGTGCCTGGGCCGGGCTGGGCTGGGGTTGGTGGGCCCGTGACGATCACTGGTAGCGACGCCCCTGCCACGGATCAACATTATGTCTTTAGAGATGATTTTTACGTCTATGATTTTTTATTTTGTTTTTTGTCTTGTGATATTTAAAGACCAGTACATTTGAAGCACAAAGCAACAAGTAATTCATTTTTACGTTCGGGTTAGTTCCCATGTATCTGTTTGATATACAAGATAATATATTTTCCACCAAGGAAATCAAGTTTACATTGTCTAAATCATTTAAGATTGGCAAAACAAAATGAAATGTAACGCAACTTACTGTCCATGTCGATATTGAATGCCCCTGCCGATGTCCATTGACGCTGTTCGAATATGAACAGATAATATTCTGGATTTAATGAAATGTGTCGAAGTGTTAAAAGAGTGTCTAAATTCGAGTGTGCCTGACGATATGACTTGCCCTATGCCATGTTCAGTTGAACAGATGCCGAGTCGCATGGAGACAAGGTGTAGATAAAAT
>JAXIVJ010006716.1:12500-60000 GCA_036785665.1 Chirona hameri | reverse complement strand
CCAGGCCAGGCCAGGCCAGGCCAGGCCAGGCCAGGCCAGGCAGGCCAGGCCAGGCCAGGCCAGGCCAGGCCAGGCCAGGCCAGGCCAGGCCAGGCCAGGCCAGGCCAGGCCAGGCCAGGCCAGGCCAGGCCAGGCCAGGCCAGGCCAGGCCAGGCCAGGCCAGGCCAGGCCAGGCCAGGCCAGGCCAGGCCAGGCCAGGCCAGGCCAGGCCAGGCCAGGCCAGGCCAGGCCAGGCCAGGCCAGGCCAGGCCAGGCCAGGCCAGGCCAGGCCAGGCCAGGCCAGGCCAGGCCAGGCCAGGCCAGGCCAGGCCAGGCCAGGCCAGGCCAGGCCAGGCCAGGCCAGGCCAGGCCAGGCCAGGCAAGGCAGGCAGGCAGGCAGGCAGGCAAGATGCAAACAGGCAAGCAGACAAACAGACAAGCAGGCAGGCAGGCAGGGACGTCGCCGATAATTTTTGAGTGGGGGGGAAATGACGAAACAATGTACTTCCATTTTGATGCGTGTATTTAAACCTTTGCGGCATTTTTAATGTGGTTTTCATGTTATACTTGCGCCGCCAAGCAGTGCGAAATTTTACGGGTTTGCCTGATAAAACTCCAGCAATATGGGCGGTGGGCCTTGTGGAGGATAAGAAACTAAAAATGCTATTCATTAAATTCACCGTTACAACGAACCGAAGACGATGACGATGGCTTCACTATGACGATGGCTACCGATGTGACGCCGCGAAGCAGCGTGCAATTTTTAATTTTAGGTCGTGGAAAACGAAATTTGTATATTGGAATCAGACCGTGAGTGGAGCCAAGCCTCAGGTAACCCCTATTTCTGGTTGCACATCTCGGTATGATGACAAATATTGAAATGAAGGTAGTTTTTCATATACATTAGCCTCTGATAGTAAATCACGATGACCGGTGGCAGTCGGCGCTCGGCGTACATATGATAATAATAACTCATGACGACCAGCCATTTTAAATCGCCGTTAAAACGCCACCTCATGCAGCGATGAAGTGCACCTGCATTGCACCGGACGGTGACTTGTGTGATGTATGTGTTTTGTGTGTGTGTGTGTGTGTTTATGTTCGCCCGTGTTTTCTACTATTTGTCCCATGCACTGACGCGGGAGCTTAATAGCCACAGTCGTCTGTGGATGCTCCCAAGATGTACAATAAATAAATAAATAAACTGTATGCATATGTACCGAAGTGTAACAAACAACTGGTAACAATGTAAATGGTTTGAAAGCAGCAAGAGGCAGAACGACTCTTCCGCGCATAAATGGTCCCTGTGGATCTGGAGGAGCCTGAGGCGAGATGGCCTGGGGAGATGGTCCTGGCCTGGTCCCACTATTAGCTCTTCGGTCCAGCAAGTTGGGCACCGCTGGAGCAGCCTCTGGGTGCCGATATCCGCGTCATTGCGTTCGCGTCGCCTATTTTCGGAACTTTGCAGACTAGCTAAACATGTAGCCCGCTTGAAAGTTAATATTTTATGAAGGGAAGTGGGCCCTGGGGCTAGCAATTAGGTACCGCCAAGGAGAGCTCTGCCAGATACTTAATGAATCTATTTTCCCATTTTACAAATTTGTATAAGCAATTGCGAATTTTGTGTCATGCCGCGAAGCTGCGCGAAATTTTTAAGTTTTTCACTGTGAATAGCTGGATTTGGGGGGGGGCATGGCCCCTTGCCCCCTCCTGGATCCGCCCCTGTAGGTCACACACTGAATACAGACACTAACATGCAGGAATGTAATCAAACATTAATTAAAAGACTAGGATGTACGAGTTGTCTCGATCGACCCGATGCAAAAATCACAAACGACATGACACAATGATACAGCATACGCATCGCACGTCTGGCTAATAATAGGCACCCACCGGCCAACCCGACGCAGCTACCTACACATTAGGCTGTGTCGTTAGTCGCAGATCACGGTGCCCTATAATATCAGCGTGCTCCATGCACCTGGAAACAATATGGCTCTATCAATTTTCCCTGAATTTCATCCCCCATCCGGCCGAACGCCGGGGTAGATCTCGCACAATTTTGTACAGGGCGCAGTAGCGACGCCATGCGGCCATCCCCGGAACTACTGTACTATCTTTGGCTGCGACATATGTAGCTCCTCTGCTAAAGAAGGTAGAGGTTTCAGACCAGCTTTATTATGCTCTTAACAGACTTGGCTATGATTGGATACCAGTATATTTTCTTTCAGGTTGAAACATTGGCTTTCAGGAGTCAAGAGTCATATCAGATGATGATTATAAACACAGCGCCCTGTCATAGTGCGCGCGTCGCCTACTCAGGTCATTCCACCGTAGCATTGGCGGATCCAGAACGGTGTTTTTTGGAAGGGGGAGGGGAGGGAAGGGGGGCGGGGTACGTTTTTTTTGGGGGGGGCAATTCCAAAAAGTCTCACACAATTCTGAAAACTCATCGGATTTCGCTTGATTATACGTTATTAAAAATATAATTTAAAATAGGTGATTTAAAACAAACTTTCCTTAGTAAAAGCTGCTTAGATTGTTTTATTATATCAGGAAATGTGTCAATTTTGCTCCGATTTCAGGCATTTGGGGGGTATGGCCGCCATACCCCCCATCCCCCCTGGATCCGCTAGTCCACCGTAGTAAGAGGAACATAACGATGAACAATGCTAGCGCAGTCAGTACTAAGGAGAGGATACAAATCAATAATCACTCTTGGAATGCGTCGCTGTCCCGAAAACGCGTGAATGATACCCATATATGTACAACTTAAGCTCTCTCGGTTACCCTACTCCGCCTACACCTCGTGGAAATCTCATAAGGCTGACCACCGCTGAGGGAGCGCAGCGCGTGCAGGGAGCGCGCCCTCCGCCCGCGAGGTCGGCGTGAAGCGGACGGTTGATGTAAAAATGGGGGCTGATGACGAACTGGATGCTGAGGGAAGAAAGTGTAGTGATTTGTATTTAAGTGTAACCTTAGGGGTTGCAAAAACGAACCTTAAGGGCAATTGTAGGGCGTAGATGAAGGGCGTAAGCCGGATCCGTACACCACTCGTGGGTGGGAGAGAGGTAGCAATACAATACCCTGGCCAATTACCAAAGTTTTAAGCTGGAATCAAATGGAGGACAAAACGAGATAAACAGTAGAGATGTCGGCCGAGAAGAGACGAGAATGAACGAGGCGAGTAGATGGCTTGAGGAGACAAGTAGGGGCGAAGACGAAGTAGAAGACGGAAGAGCGGAGTGAAGACCGGTAAGGGTACAGGGGGCGGGGGGGTACTACAAGCACGGTGGTCTGTGATCAGGTCCCCTGCGCGGCTCTAGAAAGAGCGGCGCAGAGAACGAGGTCGAGGGGGGTAGCGGGGGGGGGGGGTAAGGGCCCGTAGGCAAAACTGGGCGATGACTACGAGACAACGACGACGACGAACGTAACTACGTGTCAAGATGGCGATAACGAACGAACGAGACCCGAAGAGTCAGGAGGGGGCGTCGCGTGGAAGCGGTCGTTTTTTCTTTTTTTTAAAGGAAGCGGACCAGCTGTGCCTGCGTCTGCTGGATCATGGCCCGCATGCGCCGCCGCCGGTGGGACGGCCGTTCCAGGCCGCGCCGCTCAGGTCGGGTGGTGCGGCGGCTGCAGCGGCGGCGGCGGCGCCGCGTCCTACAGACGCGACGGCAGCTCAGCTCGCGACGGCAGGTCAGCTCGCGATGTCATGCCCAGCCGGCAGGTCAGCTCATGCCCAGCCAGCCGGTTGTTACTATCAGGCTGGCGGCACAAATAATCGCTTGCAGGAGGCGCCCGGTGCAAAATGGTACGATGTGAAACCATATCGGCACATAGTGGCTCACCAGATAGAGGACCAGGTCGGACAGCTCCGAGGACGCAATGTGGTGGAGATGTACGTTGTACAGGCGGATGAGTCGGGCAGCCAGAGTCAGCCACCTGAGGATTAGGAGCTCAGTCAGCACCCGATTTGTGCTTCGCATTCCTTTATTGGGTTAAAGCTGGGGATCAAATGTCCTAAACGTGAATGGTCTGGCGATGGTTGGTTAGGGTGGATGGCAGGATTATTTAGGAATTCTCCATAAATTAATATTCTGCTAGCGTCTCCAAAACGGTCAACGGGTTTTGCCTGGCATGGTTGAGCGGGTCGATCTTGCAAGTGGCGAGCTCCTCAGACACCTGTCCTGTCTGCACGCACCGGGGAGACCATACAACACTTTCTGATCAGTGCTGAGATCGGCGATGACTGTGTCCGGAATCTCCAACACGTTGCCGTGCACGGTTAGAGATGGCTGGCATTCGGTTGACCGGTCCAGACGCCACCCTGCCGAGCGGGCCGGTGAATGACCGCGGACCGGTAGTCTTGCCGTCCAGGGTTTTGAAGATCTCCCGCAGATTTAGCTCGTTTGCCTGGAGTTGGCAAACAAACCAATGTACTGGCTTGCCCTCAATCGCTTCGAATAGTCGGCAGACGCCGCCACTCGTGTCGTACCGGTGTTGACAGAGGTGCCGTCACAGCCCAGAGCCCGGACGTCGCCGCCGTTCTCACACGATATATAGCCTAGGTACACCATCGAGCAATAGAGTCTGACTCTACCTTCAGGTCCCAATTGCCCTGTCCTTTTGGCAGGGTATACGGGATACCTTGGTGGCTTCTTTGTCCGATTTCAGTATACCTTGACGCGCAGCACAATCGCGCGCGCTGCACTCAAGATGGCGGCTATGTATTGGCAATTCGACCCCGTTAGTCAATCAAACATTCTTGATCAAGAATGCTATCGATGCCTGTGCCATCTACATCACCGTTTGCAAACTGAAAGTTAAAATTGCGTTCCTCGTACGCAAAGCGTGGCGCTGCAGTGCTCCACAATGCTAGAACGGCTGAAATTAGGGCAATTTGGAGGCTGATGTCATCTGAAAGCCAGTATAGGTACTACTTGTCTGAAAGTATTGGTGTATGCAGTGATAGCCAAGACTGTTAGAACATAGTTAAGCTGGTTTGAAACCTCCACCTTCAACAGTAGAGTAGCTACAGATGTTGCAGGCAAATATAGTACAGTAGTTCCGGGGATGGCCGCATGGCGCCGCTACTGCACCCTATACAAAATTGTGTGAGATCTACCCCGGCGCTCGGCCGGATGGGGGATGAAATTCAGGGCAAATGAATAGAGCCATATTGTTCCCAGGTGCATGGAGCACGCTGATATCATAGGGGCACCGTGATCCGAGAAAAAAACTCCCGACGACACAGCCTAACGTATACACGTATACACGTATACACATATACACATATACAAATATACACATATACACATAGACATATACACATATACACATATACACATATACACATATACACAGACATACACATATACATACACATATACACATATACACATACACATACTCAACTAATTTATATAAAAAATACAGCCTACGTATAATTGTTGTAAACTCAGCTACCAAAAATTTCAGCAAGATGCACCGCATATGTAAAAAATTATTCAAGAAAAACCTCAGGGCCTGTCAGCCCCCCCCCCCCCCCCCCCCCCCCCCGTAGGGCGAGGGTTAATTGAATGCCCGGAACTAAATGACTTACCATTCGGAGAGGCAATATGGTGCATAATTAAGCCTACGAGGTCTACCAAAATACTGGTAGGAATTTGTTATAGAAGCCCGGCAAGTCAAAATGTAAACAATGACATGTTAAACGAGCTCATTCGAGAAACGCAGCATGTAAATGTGACCAGCATCCTTCTAATGGGAGATTTCAACTTTGGGCAAATCAACTGGGCACTGTAGAAGGATCACCAGATTGTGCGGCATCCAAATTTGTAGAAGCAACGCAAGACATGTTTTGCACCAACATGTGGACTTTCCCACCCGGTTTAGGGAAGGGTGTACACCATCCCAGCTTGACCTTGTATTTAGTAATGATGAGGTGGCTCACCCAAATGATGGTTGGATGAGCTAACCACTGTACACTGACAGACATCGGAGACTCTTGAGAGTTCTCAGAGGCCATACAGGGGTCGATTTAGTCTCTGCAGAGAGCCACATTCTACCAGAACTTTCGAGGGGGTCTTTTGGTCTCAAGATTATCTTTTTTTGTCAAGGTTCTCAGCGTGAACTATTTAGTCTTGCTTGAGAATGCCTGAAAAATGTCTCGGCGCCGACCGGCATTGAACCAGGGAACCTTCACATGTTAAGCGAGCGCTCTAACACTGAGCTACGGCGTGGATTACACCAGAACAAGCAAAAAGACGGTACCAACCAAGGCAATTGCTGGGGAAGGTTGATACTTACCGACTTTCCGTGTATTAATATTGTTTGGTTAGCAAATGATGGTATGAAAGTAATATTTACAAATCAAAACGAGCGAAAAAATCATAGTTATTCGGTATTTACTTTAATAAAAGTCGGTTTCCGTCGTTGCGATTACAGCGACTGCAGTGCTATGGTGGCGCCATCTGCATGGAATGAATTCAATTTCAGGATTCTCTCAGGAGATCATCCACTGTTCTCAACAGGTGACTGCTAAAACATCCCGCGGGTTCGATCCTCGATCGCGACAGACTTTTCTAATTCGTTGACTGCCTGATGGTCTCAGAGACATACAATTGTCAGCTGGAGATATATTTACTCTCAACAACCAACGCGGAGACCATGTAGATGTATCAGGCGAGATTATCCACTGAAAGGTCTCGAAATGGAAACCGTGCAGGTTTCTCTGGGAAGAGCATTCAGCAAAAGTTCTCAATAGTTTGTGGTTCCCGTCAAAATTGTCATGGCATGGCTCCCATTACAGTTCGGTACCGCGAGGATGCAGTGCGTGAGGACCCCACCGTGAGGAACCTTGGCGTAGTGTTCGACAAGTACCTCACCTGGGACTCTCACGTTTCTGCCCTCGTCAAAAAATGCAACGGTATTCTCATCGGCCTGTCCCACGTGCGTCATCAGATCCCACCTTGGTCATCTCGCACGTGCGATACTGCCTTGCCGTCTATGGCAACGGGTCGGAGAAAAACACACAACGCCTCCCAAAAATCCTGAACTTTGCGCTGCGCGTTGTCTCCGGCCGCCGCAAATTTGATCATATATCGGACGTGCGTGAGGAACTTGGGCTGGCCTACTGCCGTCTGCCCGTCAGCTCTACCAACAGTGTATTAGTTTGCTTCACAAAATACGAGTTACCGGTGAACCGCAAGCTCTTGCCTCTCATATTCAGGCCAACTCTGCTCTTCGCTCCCGTTCTACTCGTCAGGACACTGATCCGCGTCAGGTCACTCACTCAGTTCTACTCGTCAGGACACTCTCCCGCGCGTGAGGACTGAAGCGGGTAGGCTGCGCCTCCTATACAGTATCGCGCAACTTTACAATTCTGGAACTCCGGAACTCGTCTCTCGCGTCTTTTAGGCATGCACTGTGCAATCATTTAGCTGGGACTGGATGAATATGTGCGTGCGTGCGTGTGTGTGTGTGTGTGTGTGTGTGTGTGTGTGTGTGTGTGTGTGTGTGTGTGTGTGTGTGTGTGTGTGTGTGTGTGTGTGTGTGTGTGTGTGTGTGTGTGTGTGTGTGTGTGTGTGTGTGTGTGTATGCGTGTTGTGTGTATGGATGTATGCTTTTTATATTTTGCCGTATGCATGCTGCTTACGAGTGCCTTTTTAACATGTCTCACCTTTTAACGTTATCGACTCGACACTTGGAATAGCCATTTTATTCTGCAGTGGTTTAAATGTCAATACATACATATACATATACATATACATATCCATACATACATATAGTTACAGTTCTTGGTTAGTGAAGAAAGAGGTTTAGATTTCTACGTTGTTAGAGTCAAAGCTAAGAGATTGAAACTGATCGTTTAGTTGGTCAATGAAAGTTGGTGTGCATTGTTGTGTTGATGATATGTTGGCGTAGTGTTTAGCGAATTATGTTGCCACCTCTAGAGGGATTGTGGGATATGTTGTGGATGTGTAAGTGTGGGATTTTGTATGACGGTGGTCTTTTATTTGCAAATGATCTAATTAATGCCCAAATTTTTGAAAGGGAGATAAATCGATTACATGTGGATGAAAATTCCTACCAAGATTCTTGTTTTGCTTTGTTAATGATTGTTTTTGCCAGAGAGCGGGCACTCCGTACTTCGTTTTCGTTATCGGCGGTAATACACGCTTAAAATTTCCTAAATGCTCTTTTCCGGAGGGCCACAGCTCTCTGGCATTCTGTGTTCCACCACGGTGCAGTACGCTGCCCCGAGTGGTGGTGGTGGTGGTGGTGTGTGGTGTGGTGTGGTGTGGTGTGGTGTGGTGTGGTGTGGTGTGGTGTGGTGTGGTGTGGTGTGGTGTGGTGTGGTGTGGTGTGGTGTGGTGTGGTGTGGTGTGGTGTGTGTGTGTGTAGGTGTGGGTGTGGGTGTGGGTGTGGGTGTGGGTGTGGGTGTGGGTGTGGGTGTGGGTGTGGGTGTGGGTGTGGGTGTGGGTGTGGGGGGGGGAAGTGTCGGTGAGCTGATGCGAGGATAGTGTTTAAGAAAGTGTTAATGTCGGGCTGGGAGTTTAAGGGGTGATTAGCGTCAATGTGTTTTTGAAAGGAGGACCAGTCTGCTTTGCGAAGGTTCTATCTAGGCAGGGAGTACAAATTTGTCTGTCCTGAAGGGACTTGTAATTCTAGGTGAATTGAGAAATAATCACTAAAAAGAAGGTCAGATTGTACGTTAACCCTATTCCCTGCGGGCGGCCAGAATTACGTTAACCTGCGGGGGCAGATTTTGCCCCCCCCCCCCCGAGATATCGAGAACCGCTCGGTCGATTTCGATGGGGAAAACGCCATTCGATTCGGCATGACAGGACCTCTCTTTTTGGACCCGACATTTTTGTTTTGTTCAAAAATGGGGGGGGCAGGGGCAAAAAATCCGAAAATTTTGGGTGTTTTTTGAAAGGTCATTGCGGCCATGTGGCTCGACCGATTTGCATGCTCCAAACGTTTTTGAGCTTCAAATGTACTGGTCTTTAATATATCAAAAGACAAAAACAAAATAAAAAATAATAGGCGTATTCAGGGAATGTAAAATGGGGAGATTTTCTGGAGAGAAAAAAAATATGTGCTGTTCGTGATTGTTTGGGACGACATGAACGTCACATCTGGGCATTATATGCTGTAATTGGTTAAATTTGATATATTGCACATAGGCGGATCCAGGAAAACACATGGGGGGGGCACCATGCGCGTAACGCTTTTATCAACTTACTCATTTGAAGTTGGACCTAATTTGAGGGTGGCTTTCGCCTCCCATTTTTTATTCTGAGTGCGCTTCTGCACCAAAAATAAGTACAATCCTAGTATCTATGATGCATATTGCATTGAAATTGTTTCTGACCCATGTATTGCACTGCACACCACGAAGGTAGTATGCGCCGCAAAACCGCATTCGTAAAACCCTCCCCAAAACAGGAGCCTGGAACCGCCTCTGCTAGACCGATTTTCCCAAAATTTTGACAACACGAGCCATTCAATTTTGGGAAACGTCACAAAGTTTCAGGACGCTAGGCCTATCGGTTTAGAAGCGGCAAGTGAAAAACCACTGGGAGGGGCAGAATCTGCCCCTGCAGGGAATAGGGTTAAATGTGAAAAGTGTCGCGATGCGTGGTGTTGTGAAGGCGAGGTCAATGGCGCTGTAAGTCACCTCGCCTCCTGAGTGGTGTATGTGTGTGGCTGATTGTTCGTTGAGGAAGACCAAATTATGCCGGTCCAATAGGTCCAGCATAATTTGGCCTCTCCTCGGGTTAGTGCGGCATCCCCATGTTTGATGATTGGCGTTGTAGTCGCCCATAATCAAACACGGGTGTTAATATTTGTAAGAAGCTGAGAAAGAGAATCAGTGTCTAAGTCCTCAGTGGGACGAAAATAACGGGTCCATATTAAAGTCAGTTCCAGCTGAGCGATTTTAATATTGACGCCGACTGCGTCTAGGGTTGTTTTAAGGTCAATTTGGTGATGCAAGAGTTTATTTGGAATAATATAAGCTGAGCCGCCCCGGCATGGTGATGTGTTTACGTTATGTGTAAAAAGACTGTATAAAACCTGATATTTTGGAAGTATAGTTGTTAAAGTCAGCGTCAATAAAGTGGGTTTCCTGAACGGCGGCTGCTAACGGATTATTATTTAAGATATAATGTTTGAATTCCCCCCCCCCCCCAATGGGATATTGGAGATCTAGTATTCCATTGGAGGACGAATTCAGATTGGTTGGGATTCAGCGAGAATTACTGTCCAGACCGCGCCCTGCGGTCGCCCGGGTACGCCTAGCTCGGCGGGAGCGGGGGCGGCTCGACCTTTCCTCAGGAAGTTGGGGGGGTGGAAGGGTGACCGGGAGGGCGAGAGTGGGTCGGACTCTCCTCAGAGAGCCGAGGAGGGGGTGGGAGGAGGGGCGGTATGGCGGGGAGCGGGTCTGACTCTCCTCAGAGAGCCCGGGAGAGGTGGGAGGAGGGGCGGCCGGGCAGGGAGTTGGAGCGGGAGCGCACGGACTGGAAGGGGGAGCGGGTAGCCCTCAGGAAGGCGGCCTGTATCAGAGACTCGTCGGCGGACGAGGGTTCCCCCGACCCCGAGGATCGGGTCTCCGCTGGTGACCCAGCGGAGGGAGCCGTGGGAGCCGAGTTGGACTCGGCTGGGGTTAGTGGGCGGGTCACGGGCTGGGCGGGTCACGCCCCCCCCCCCCCCCCCCCCGGGTGGGTAGCCTGGCCGCGGGGTTCGGGGCTGCACTGGCTGGGCAGCCGGCGAGGTGGGGGCGGAGTCCGGAGTCGGGGCTGGGTTGGGCAGCGGCGGCCAAGCGGTGGGGAACAGGGTTGTGGACAGGGCTGGGGGGACCGGGTCCCTGTCGGACTCGTTCCGCCTCGACGAACGCTGCCTGGACCGGGCAGTGCCGGTCCCAGGCGGCGTGAGCGTCGCCGCATCCGGCGCAGCACTTCGCTGCGGCGGAACACCCGTCTGTCGGATGTTGCCCGGCGCACCGACCACACGTGTGGTGGTGTACGCGGCAGGCTCGGTCAGTGTGGCCAAACAACCAACACTTCCGGCACTGCCGCGGGGGGCGGATCCAGCGGCGCACGTCTACCTTCAGGCAGCCGCAGTAGACCCGATTTGGCAATTCAAGCCCGCGAAACCGGAGTCGTAACAGGGGGTTGGGCTGCTCTAGTCTGAGACCTGAGCCGCATCACCTCCACTACACCTTGGGGTGCCAGCACCCAGAGCAGCTCCTCCTCGGAGAAGCGAGCTACCTCTGGGCACCACATCAGGCCCTCCACCGAGTTGAGGTGGACCGACACCTCGATGGTCACCTCGGCCCCGATGGTCACCTCGGCCCCGATGAAGTTGGTGGTAGCCAGCAGGGGGGCGTTCTGCTGTCCAGTCAACGTCTGGATCAGCAGAGCCCCGACTGTATGGCCTTGGCCATAGCCACATCCTCGCCACAGATGGCCCGCGTCCAACGCCTGACGGTGAAGGGGTTGGCCGTCCTGAACGACGCACCGTCGACCCGCTTCATCAGCAGTAAGGCTGGGCCGTTCGGTTGGTTGGGGTCGGGGGAGCCGTGCTCCGGGTCGGGGCGGAAGGGGGCCGAGAGATCCAGGGGGCGCGGTGGGGTCCGCGGGGCCGTGCACCGGGGCGGGACCCCATAATGGGTCCGGGGTGTCCGGGGGACGGAGGGGAGTGCTTACGTGTCCTACGTTTTACGTTAATCTGGCACACACGTCAGAGCGTGTTGCCAGCTGCAAATTAAGCTAGAAGAAAAATGGAGGGGACCTACAACCAGTGAACCTACCTAATGAAAACTAAACCTACCTACCTAAGAAAAAGCTCAAATCTACCTAAATAAGGGTCTAACGACCCTGCCACAGGCACGTGGACAGGGTCCCGCGCCCGAAACGGAGGATAGCTGGCAACAACAACACCGAATTCTCAAAGAACCTTTCGATGTTGTTGAAGCAGATGTGTGCGTGCGTTTTTTTGTGTGTTTTTTTTTACCCGGACCGGCCTATAGCCTTTTCCCGGGTTTGAGAAAATTACTTCTGGCAATTTGCCGGGCAAAGAGTTACGTTAATCGGTTTATGTGAACCCGAGCAAGCAAGGGAATAGGGTAGCTATTTTACGTTATGTGAATTGTTCAAAGTAAATCTAAAGTCTATCTTACGTTAAGTATTTCGTTCAAAGTCAAAGTTAAAATAAAACACGAGACACATACATACACAATATATTCCATACACACACAGACACACTAGAAACGATTCTAATGAAAAATAAAAATAAAAGAATAAGCACAAAATTAACTACTTAGGCAGGCCCAGGTCGATCTGGTCAGTGGTTGTGTGGGTGCTCGGAGTGTGCTCAACATAACTTCTACCGCGGCCGGTCCCGCGGGGGTGCAATTCTCTGCCGTCAAATGGTTTTGAATATACACTCCCGGGAACCGTGTGCAGCGAGTTATGTCGTCGTACCTTGGAGCACACTCCAGATCAGATCTGGTGTGCCAAAATCGGATCTAGTGTGGTAGTGTAGGTGCTCTGAGTGTGCTATAACTGCCGCGACACGGTCCTCAAGCGTGTGCAGCGAGTTATGTTGCAAGATCTGGCCTCTATCTCAGGTATTAAGAGCACACTCAGGATGTGTGTGTGTGTGTGATAGTGTTATTGTAGTGGGCGAGAGCCTAATCGCACTACCGGCCCTTGCACTGACCAAGGACCAAGCAATGAAGGTGTGGGGTGTGATAGCAAGTGTTAGGTGATGCCTGTCGACCAGAAGCACGGACTCAGTCAGATTGTTGACTTCGGGGCACAAGATGAATCCCTGACAGGAATTCATGCGGTCGGGGGCCGTCACCTCACAAGCCTTGTCCAGGAAAGACGGGATGGCTAGGAGGGTGGCCGTCTGCTGGCCAGACAGGGTCTGAACCAGCAGAGCGCCGGAACGGATGGAGCGCGCGCTGGCCACCTCTCCGCAGAGGGCGACCAGTTGGCGGCGCACCGCGAACGGGTTGAAGTGCCTCATGTGCACTCCGTCCTTCCTCTGAATGAGGAGGAGAGCAGGTCCGTCGGGTGGGGAGGTGTTGGGGGGGAGCCAAGCACCGGGTCGGTCCGGGCGAGGCTCCTGAGGGAAGCCGGGGGGTCCAGGGGGACCGTCCGGGGGGGGGGGGGCTCGGGGCCGCGCGCCGGGACGGGAGGGGGAGACTCCTGAAGGGGGTCGGGCGGGTCGGGGGGACGGAGGGGCGGGGGGGGGGGGGGTCGCCATGACCGGAGGAGGGAGGGGAAAGTTGAGACAAGAACCTAAGTTTTACGTTAATCTGGCACACACGTCGGAGCGTGTTGCCAGCTGCAATTAATCTAAAGAATGAAGCGGATTATCTACCTTTCAAATTGTGGAAATTACGTTACCTACTTAAAAATATATAATGTCTACCTATATAGGGGTCTAACGACCCTGCCACATGCACGTGGACAGGGTCCCGCACCCGGAAGCGGTGGAGGGCTGGAGCAGGCTGGCTAGAAGGCGTCCGTGGTCCGATGTCGAAGAAAGGATGTGTGCGTGCGGCACGCGGGTCGGAAGCGGCGGCGAATCGATGCTGGCACATCATTGCGCATGCGCGGACCGACCTGTGATCCATGGCGTTGCCAGATGTAGTAAAGTTAGTATGACGGTATGCTAAACTGAATGAATGGACTAGACGCATATGTTCTTTAAAAACGGCCAATTTTGTATCATAAACTTGTTATGAGCTCATTACATGTTTCCATAGCTATTGAATAGTGATAATATCGCCTAATTCAGTAATTTATTTCTTGGAATGTGTAATGTACTAAGACTTTTATACAAAACTTTTTAAAACTTTTCAGAAATGTTTCAGAATCTTTTCAGCGCAATAATCCTTCGTGAAAACGGCTATCTCTGGTTTGAATGTTGATTTGTAAACAAGTCATAGGGCCAGAAATGAAGTAAGTGCACCAAGAAGCGTGACAACGTCCCTGATTGGTCAATGAAACCAATCCTCGACACTAAATAGCTCGCTGTTGGTTGCATAAGTGAACTTCCGATTTAATTTCCATTTTTTCATTGTTTCATGATTTTTTTTAAAAATGATTCTTTTTCATGACAAGCCTAGTGTTATATACAGCCAGAGACAAAATAAAACAAAACTAATGTTGAAAATACATGAACCAATTTTCAAAAATTGAGGGTCGCAACCCCTAACTAGGCTGTCGTTGGGTGTATAAGTTAACTGCTAATTTGGTTGCCTTTGTATTCAATGTATGTTGACTTTTAAGAGCAGTAGGGCACATAATCACGATAAACGGAGTGGAAGGTATATTGTCCATACTATTTCGTCAAAAAGCAATACCGGATTTTGGTGAACACCGAAATTCGTTACCAAGTACTTGAGAGTACCGGTCGTTAAAAGTGTGGAACGCTTATCAACTTTAACTTGAAATATCTTTCGGTAGGAATGTTTATATGCAAAATGTGATAAATTTACAATATATTTTAGTCTCGTCTGTCAATTTCAAGTGATAACTCCATTTTGTTTATGATTATTGTTTATTGTCAAAATATCACCAACAGGCAATGCCCAGTGACAGGCGAAGTCAAAAGTGGAAAAGCATACGTACACTAAAAAAAAATGCACATAATAAATGCCTTTGGGGGGCAAACTATATTTTGCCCCCCCCCCCCCCCCCCCAAGACGTGAAGTATAATACATGCTATATTTGCGTTTTTAGAACGGTACTGGGCAAATATGGCCAGATTTGGGAATTTTTTGCGCTGTTTTTCCCGCTATTCTCGAAAAACATCAAGGGGGATGACAAATAACCCCCGCTAGGGCGAGAGGTAACTTATAAGTTTAACAATTATCACGTTTACAGGTGTCCTTATTTCATTATTGTTATCCATCACCATTTCGGTCAATCAAGTCTACAATAGAACAATCGGTCCAAATCCATCCTTTTTCCTGTAGGCCCTTCCCGTCCCTCCGGTTACAACGGCGGAGGCGGAGAGGGTGTTCAGTAAGGTGGAGAAGACTATCCTCTCTCCGAGCGACAATGACCGAGCTCCGGATGGAGGCGCTGATCATGTTTATTACCGCGAGACCTATAGGTCTGACCTATACGGATGTCATTATAATGTCATCCGTCAGCGAAGTCGTTGACTTCTTTGCGCGATCGGGAAGTTGCCAGCTAGATTATTTCAGGCTGCCGCTGCCTGGCTGGCTGCTGCAGGTTACTGTCATAGACTGTGTGGCAATAATATGAGAAATGCAGCATTCACCGTATTAGGTATCGGTTACTTCGTCTGCGTGTGTCGTATCTATGGACCCGCCGAGATGCGCAAATGGCCGCAAGGTCCGGGAGCAGGCACATATTTTTTTGCAAGAACCTGGCAACGGCAGTTGATCATCCTATCCGTATGCGGTGCATAGATGGGTAGCTAAAGTTTCTTGAAATGCATATTGAATTTGACGCCATGATTTGACGGGTCATCTGTATTATTGTTTTGAATGGCGGAAGTGCGACTGGTTCGATCATGTTTGACGTCCTCGCCTTTAGCTCTTTTTTATCGGAGTGCAACAGATAACAACGACAAACAGCCAAACAGTGCAGCCAAATGCGTATTCATTTTTCTGGTCGGACCATCCCCTCGGTTTACCATCCGAGATTCGGAGGTGGAAATTCTGAAGAAAATTGCCATTTATTTGATGCTCCAAGTTCTGTTTTAAATTTATATGGTAGCTTCTTTCCACTAACATTTTTGTCTTTGACCGCAAGAAAAAATGTTCAAATCTAAGATACGTTTCAAATCTAAGATTTTTTTTTTTGCAAGGGTCGTCGAACCCTGTAGCAAAAAGCAGTTGGCCCCGAAGACGAACGGATGGATCCGTCCTTGCTCTTAACCCGGCATTGACTGGGGTCTGAGCAGAACGCCATTGACTGGGGGGGAGGGGGTGGGGGGTGGTGGCGTTAAACGCCCCCCCCCCCCCCCTCCCCTGGTTATCTTCCGAAACAATTATCGCAGCGAGACGCGCAAGACGGCATTCGAAAGCTCTCAATGAGACGAATCTAAACCATGCTAAAAATGTCAAAGTGAGGTCAAATGTCAGGTAACGGTCAGGTCAAAGGTCAAAATCGGCGTATTTGAGTTTATGGGTCATACTTTCCATCCAAAGCCTTCGATTGCGACCAGTTTCACCCAAAGTGCTGCCAAAGGTATGATACATATCCCGCATGAGCTAAAGTGAGATTGTTGGCCAAGGTCAAGGTCAGGTCACAAAAGGTCACTATGCTCAAAATATCTACGAAAGTCATGCAACACATGTTTTATGAGTTATTTTCCACGTATAATTCGATAGTGATAGTCATTGTACCACCTGACTTCATTTACGTGAAGTAAATGCCAATTTTAGGTCAAATTCAGGTCACCGAAGATAAACAAATTAAATTGTTAAATCTAAACAAAAAAAGGCATGTTGCTAGACTAGTTTTGTCTCTGAAATACAGTGGTGGCATTGATTTGTCTGTATCTAGTCAATAAAAGCCAAAAACGCAATTTCAAAATATGACGTCATGAGTTACCCATACTTAAGATGTCATAAGTCCTTCAAAAATAGAGATATCAGTTTGAAATTTGGTATGGTAGTTACCTATGTATGGTTCTCTGACATATCTTCCGATTTTTGAATATTTTAGATTTTGTTGATTTTGTGATAATTTCCCCCCAAAAAAAAAGTTTTAAAAAAAATGTATGGGGTCCAAAACTAAAATTGGAAAAATTCCGAGATCGCAAGTTTGTTGCCGTTGAAATTTGCTATCTTTTGGCGTTTTTCGATTGCATTTTGCTTCAAATGTGGATTTGTACGGCCTGGCAAAGTTTAGCTGATTTTGGTGTAAAACTTGTGTGTAGTGATGTCACTAAATTCGCTATCACTCGAGAAAAAATCGACGAAATTTCTTCATTGTTGTACACAAGACGTAAAAATTATCTATAAGAAGGTACCTGACGTTTTAGGTTGATAGCGCTATTAGTTGTTTAGCTATTGCGAAAATTAATCAGGGGGGCGTTAAACGCCCCCCCCCCCTTTGCCCCGCTTTGCCCTTAACCAGTCAATGGCGGGTTAAGGGCAAAGCCGGCTTGACTCATCGCACATTTTTCATGTTTTTTTTTCCTTGCAGTCGGGAACGAAAATATAGGTACACATTTTTCGATATCCCAAAAGCCCGAAAAGCTAAAAAGAAAAAGAAATCGTGTGGTTGCAAAATAAAGTGGCCCAAATCCTGGGAGATTTTCGAAATTGGGGTACCTAGGTAAGATCCGTTCAAACTGGTTGCCCCCCCCCAAAAAAAAAGCCGGCTGGATCCGCCCTTGATGCGCCGAATATATTAACAAGGAACGACTTGAATTTTGAAACATCAATATTTGGCTACTGAAAACGGGTCTTGTTTTCTGGTAGGTATTACATTGCAATTATACGTTACCCTAACTTAATTTCCGGGCTCTGGCAACCCTGATAGATCGCCACTCTAAATCACGATATATCATCATCACCTTTCATTTTCCTTCAAATCCTTCAACCTATGTGTTTAAGCTATATGACTATGTGAACTGAATCAGGGACGTAGGCCACGGGGGCCATGCCCCCCCCCCCCCCCCCCCCCCGAGCGATCCAGTTTACACTAGATAATGGGATTACATCAAGCTTTAACATTACGTCTATGGGCGTTGCATGGGAAGAATCGAGTTTGACATATCCTCGACTGCACCCCCCCCCCCCCCTTTCCCCGCGGCAGGTGAAAAGATATTGTGGCCCCTCTCTGAGAAAAATCCTGGCTACGTGCCTGAACTGAATTGATGGAAGTCTAATAAAATCCGCCGCCACTGGGCAGGTTGAGGCATGCACCTGTTTCTGGCGTCGCACCTCCAACTTCAGGTCCCAGATATTCTTCGGTGCTGACTGGTAGACCCGAGACTTGAGGTGACCCAAAAGGAAGAAATCCAATGGGGTCAGATCGGGCGAGTAGGCCGGCAACGGTGTGGGGTTTCCGAGAGCGATCAGATGGGTGCCAAACTGTTCACGCAGCCACGCCAAGTTCGTGCCGGCTCGATGAGGTGGCGCCCCATCCTGCTGGAACCAGGATGTGCCAGTCCTGCCATCTTGTCTCTTTCGAAGAGCCGTCAGGAACTTCTCGAGCACGTTGTTGTAGCGTTCAGCGTTGACAGTGACTGTCTTTCCAGCACCATCCTCGAACCAAAAGGGCCCGATTATGCCCTCGCTGCTGATCGCACACCAGAGGCCTGTTCACGGGATCTACGGCCGCCGCGGCTCCCGCGACCAAAAGAGCGGGGCTTAATCGTCAGCCAATCACGAAAGAGCAGAACTGAGAGGAGAGACTCTACTCTCTGCGGCTCCTGCGGTTGCTCGGGAGCAGCCGCAAAAGAACTTCGACATAGATGGCGCGCGTCCGCCAAAGGTTGCGCACTGTTTTGTTGATATAGCAGCTGTCGGGCGTCCTGGGCCCAAGAGGCTATACGCCCTAGTCCAACAACAGCAGCAGCTCACTGGCGGCATTCTATTTACCGTGACTGGCGGTTGTTTGACCAAAAATGACAACTCGTAGTGAGTCGTAGATATTCATGTAGTTGAGTGGTTTTGAAAAACATTGAGGGTTTTCATGAAATTGCCTATTCGTTGCGAACGCTACACGCGCCATTTATCAGACGCCATCGGCGGCCGCAAAAGTGTTCAAAGTTGTTCAAATTAAGATCCGCCTCTTGGCCGCGGGAGCCGCGGCGGCCGCAGACCCCGTGAACAGGCCTCAGGCTGTGCCCTTAACCAGTCAATGGCGCCCAATCCTCTGGTCCGCATGCCCAATCCTCTGGTCGATGATATCTGGCCGTGATCCGGACCAGACCCTCCTGTTTTGCCGTTTGGGCTGTCCTTCGAGGTAAAAATGGGTCTCGTCGCTGAACCAGATCCGATCCAGGAATGATGGGTTCTGCTCGCACTTTCTTAGAAACCAGGCGCAGTAATTCATCCTGGCATCATGATCGCGCTCGGTGAGACGCTGGTGGAGCGAGACTTTGTGGGGAGTCAGCCCCAGGTCCTCCCTCAATACGCTGTGTGCTGTCGACCGACTGCAGCCGGCCTCCTGGGCCACCTTCCGTGCAGATTTATTCGTGTCCCGGGTGAAAATCTCCTTCACCTTCTTCACTCCTTCATCTGAACGTTTGGTACGTTTTCTCCCGCTTCTGCCACGGTTCCTGTTGTCAACTGAGCCATGGGCCAGGGCAGGCACGTATCCAAGGGAAGGCGGCGGGGGCGGCCGCCCCCCCCCCCCCCCCCCCTAGAGGCCAGGAGGGCCCTTTTTGGCACGCGAGGGCCCTTTTCGGCGCGCTGCGCGCGCCGAAAAGGGCCGACGAGACCGCGCGAAGCGCGGTATCATAGGCTCTTTACTACACGAATCGTGGTCTTTAGAGAGTTTAGCGGACTTCAGAGACCCTTTAGGGTCACCAGGGCCCTCTCTGAAAGACCAGAGGGCCCCTTGGACGTTCAAAAGAGCCCTGTGCATGTCAGAGGGGCCCCTGGCAAGACCGAAAGGGCCCCTGAGCGGGTCAGAGGGCCCCCTGAGCACGTCGAATGGGCCCTCTGAATACGTCGAATGGGCCCCTAGCCAGTACAGAGGGGCCCCATGGGCAGGTTGAGAGGCCCCTGAGCATGTCGACAGGGCGACAAAGCGGCCAGCGCAGTCCTTTGCCAGGTCATAAGGGCCCCTGAGCAGGTTGGAGGGCCCCTGGACAGACCAGAGGGCCCCTGGGAAGTTAAGAGGGCCCCTGTACAGGTCAGAGGGACCCTGACCAGACCGAAAGGGCCCCTAGGTGGGTCAGAAGGGCCCCTGAATATGCCGAATGAGCCCCTAGCCAGCATGGAGGGGCCCCAGGGCAGGTCGAAGGGCCCTCGGAGCATGTCGCAAGGCGACAAAGCAGCCAGCGCAGTCCCTTGCTAGGTCGGAAGGGCCCCTTATAAGGTTAAAGGGCCCCTGGAGAGACCAGAGGGCCCCTGGAAAGTTAAAAGGGCCCTGCGCAGTTCGGAGGGGCCCCTGATCAGACCGAAAGGACCCCTGGGCCCCTTGAACATGTCGGCAAGAGCGACAAAGCAGCCAGCGCAGGCCGACCAGAAGAGTCGCTGGGCCGATCGGAGGGGCTCCTGGGCAAGTCAGAGGGGCCCTGGCTAGACCGAAAGGGTCCCTGGGCCGGTCGGAAGGCCCCTTGAACATGCAGGATGAGTTCCTAGCCAGACTGGAGGGGCCCCTGGGCAGGTCGGAGGGGCCCCTGAGCAGGGGCGGCGGATTGCGGGGGCAGGGTACCCAAAATTCCCCCCAGTCGAAAATCCTGGGGGCAAAGGGTAGTTTTACCCCCCCCCCCCAGATTTTAGCCTGCTCAATCTGGGGCAACATGACCCTTCCCATCCCCAGGATTTTCATTTGAGGGGGGATTTTGGGTACCCTGCGCCCCGCAATCGACCGCCCCTGCCCCTGAGCATGTCGGCAGGGCGACAAAGCAGCCAGTGCAGTCCCTGGCCAGGTCGGAAGGACCTCTGAACAGGCCGAAAGGGCCCCTTGACACACAAAAGGGGCTTCTTGGAAGGTCAGAGGAGTCTCTGGTGAGACCGGAAGGGTCAATGCACGTAGAGATCGCAGATGAAGATTAAATACAAAGAGGACTTACTCCACAATACAAATATTAAAAGCGGAGCTTTCGCGTATATTGTAACACCCTTCGTCAAGGTGCTACAATATACCCGAAAGATCCGATTTTATTTTTTCCTGTAGAGTAAGCCCTCTTTGTATTATATATATATATATATATATATATATATATATATATATATATATATATATATATATATATATATATATATATATATATATATATATATATATATATCACCCACTCCACATCATGTCTTTTCGCTTCGCGGATCCCAGATGAGTCCCTGAACAGGTCGGAACGGCTAGCAAAGGTCAGAGGGGCCCCTAGACGATCTGAAGGGACCTTGGGCCTTTCAACAGTAAGAATACATTTGTACAGGGAATCAAACTCAAAATTTTCGCGCCACTCCGCGGCGCAATTTAACTACAAATTCAATTATATGCGGGTTAGGAAAAAAATCGGTCAGTTTCTCGGCGCATTTATGTGTTATGTTGCTACTTTCCTATATTATTTGGCAAAATAGTTCATTTTAGCACCTTTTCCCCGCACTTTAAAACGCACAATATATTCATTTTATAGGTCCGCACCATACGCAATGCGACGCATTGATGAGAAAGCAACCCAGGGCATAATACTCAAAATTTTCGCGCCGCTCTGCAGCGCAATTTGTTTAAGAGTTCCAGGTCTTGAGCTTAACAAAAATATTCCAAGTTGGTATAGCTGATTCCAAATTCGTGTCGCTGGTTCCAAAGTTGATGTGGCAGTTTGCTAACTCCAGCTCCTAAACGTTGGTATAGCCCATGCCATACCTGCCATACTGCATTTTCCAGCCTTGTAACGTGCCTTTTCATGCGTTTTTTTTTGGGGGGGGGGGGGCTTTCAACGCTTGGGAAGGGGCCCTTTCAACGCTCGGGAAGGGGCCCTTTCGAGGCGCCCCCCCCCCCCCTGGACGAAATCCTGGCTACGTGCCTGGGCCAGGGACTTGTGCACAACGCTCAGAATTGTTCGTCTTTCAGGTGCTTTCCTAGTCTTAAAAAAAAATTGAATTGCCTCTGTTTTTATGATCGATTTTGTCTGGAGGTAAAATGTCACAATTTTTGTTTTGCAGTCTGGAGAATACGGCAACATTGTTGAAAGCCTATCAATCTCTTCCAGATAAAATAGCATTGATCACAGTTTATTTTTGTATGCATGTGCACGAGCAAAGTTTTTGGTTGATCCTCCAGCAAAGGTAAAAAAGAGGTACTTTTTTTCTGGGACACTGGTTTGAAGATCGGTTTGTGACTGCCGCCGACCGCCGCCTACTGTTCGTTATTTACGGATGACCTTGAGGTAGCAGCCCTTAAGGCACAGGTCACGTGACCTAACCGGTCGCGAGCGCGGCAGCCGGCCAGCCGGGGGTGGAGCGTGTGGCGCGCGGGCGTGACAGTGGTCGCGGAGGCGAGCGAGGTGAGGTTACGTGCGCTGCACAAATACAGTGCTGGAAGGTGACCTTTGAGTGTTTTCTGCCACAAGCTATTTCGGCATGAATACCGACGTTAAAGCAGAGGGTGAAGATGGGAAAACGGCTCCCGAACCATCTGCTCCATTTGATGCGCGTCTGATCGCAGAATTTGACGGTTCGTCAGATGTTGTGGAGTGGTTTTTGCGCGCGGAACTTTTGTGCCAACATCGGGGTGTGCCACTGATGTCAGTGCTGCCGCTGCGCCTCACGGGCGGTGCGTTTTCCGTTTGGTCGCAGCTTGCTCCTGACAGCCGTGGGTCCCTGGACGATGTGCGGACCGCGCTGTACGCAGCATTTGCGTTGGATCAGCATGCTGCGTACGACGCCTTCACCGCCCGACAGCTTCGGGCCGCCGAGTCAGCCGATGTCTTCTTGGCTGACCTGCGACGGCTGGCGGCGCTGTTTGGCGGAGTTCCGGAGCGGACGCTGATCTGCGCATTCATCGCGGGACTGCCGGACAGCGCTCGCCAGATCATCCGCGCTGGGTCCAGGGCAGAGGGTCTGAGCCTACAGGACGGTGCTGACGCGGGCCCGCGCTGTGCTCAGCGACGGCTCGCAGTGGCAGCTGCGGCGGCACTCGGTCAGGCGGAGCGGCGGATCCAGCTGCCGGCGCGCGCGGGCATCAGCTGCAGCGAGAGGATCAGCCGGCTCGCGGGCAGCAGTCGCGCGGTGCGCGGGGGCCTCGACGCTGCTGGATCTGCTCGGAAATTGGGCACATTTCCGTCGCATGTCCCTATCGTCAGGGAAACAGCTCCGGAGATGGCGTGTCAGCGCCGGCGTCTTCTCCCGCGCGATTCTAAGGGGCGCTCTTCCTGTGACGCGGCTGCGCGTGAATGGTCGCGACTGCCGGGCTCTGGTCGACACCGGCTGCACGGAGAGCCTGGTGTATGCGCCGTGCTGCGATCAGTGGCGGCGACAGAGAGTGCCGGTGACAACGATGAGCGGCGATTGGTTCGAGTGCGAGGGCGTCGGTCGGGTCTGTGTGGAGACCACGTCTGGACAGCGTGCCGAGCTGGGTGTGCTGGTGATGAGTGAAAGGCCGATGGGTGTAGACATGGTACTCGGCATAACGGGAATCACGGCGCTAGGTGGTGTTAGTGTCGAGTCGGCGTCTGAGGTGCGGTTTTGCGGTGCAGTGTGCCGGCCACCTCCCGCGGTGGACGCGCCGGATTTTACTGTGCGCTTTGATCCGGTTGGGCGGAAGTGGATGGTCGCCTGGAAGTGGAAAGACGATGTCGGACCTGCATGTTTGACCAATGGCGTGCCAGAGTATGCCATACCGGCAACTGCGCGTGAAGAGTTCGACGGCGAACTCCAGTCGTGGATGGACAATGGTTGGTTGGTGCTATATGACGAGGAGCTCTATGGACAACAGGGTGGGTTGCTTCCGCTCATGGCAGTCGAGCAGAAAAACAAAGTGAAGATTCGACCGGTGCTGGACTACCGCGAGTTAAACAGCCACGCCGCTGCTTACACCGCTGATGCTGACGTGTGCGCCGACCAGCTGCGGAAATGGCTCCGTCACGGTTCTAACATCGCGGTCGTCGATCTGAAAAAGGCCTATCTTCAGCTCCACACGGACCGGCGGCTCTGGCCCTACCAAACGGTGGTGATCCGGGGGAAGCGCTATGCGCTAACGCGTGTAGGCTTCGGACTCAACGTGGCGCCGCTGATAATGAAAGCGGTCGTTCGCGCGGTGCTGGCGGAGGATTCGAACATGGAGAAAGCGGTCCTGCCGAGCGTAGACGATTTATGCGTCAACGAAGATGTCGTCAGCGCCGAGCAGGTGGTTTCGCATTTTGCGAAGTACGGCCTGGACTGCAAGGCGCCAGAGAGAGCAGCGGACGGGGCGCGTCTGCTCGGCTTTCGGGTGCAGACCGGCGCCGGCGGGGTGCTCGGCTGGGCACGCGACAACGCGGTCGGAGCGCCACCTATCGACGTGACGCGACGCACTGTGTTTTCCTGGTGCGGCCGCTTGGTGGCGCACATGCCTGTGCGCGGCTGGTTCCGACCGGCGGTGGCGCACCTGCCTGCGTGCGGCTGGCTCCGACCGGCGGTGGCGCATTTGAAGCGCCGCGTCAACTGCGTCACGCAGGGTTGGGACGACATCGCCGATGACGCTGCTCTGCGGGACCAGATCAGCTACGTCGCCCGCCGATTGGCCAGCGAGGACCCGGCTCACGGCCGTTGGTGTGTGAGCGGCGACCGTGCCGTAGTTTGGACGGACGCCAGCTCGGTCGCCGGCGGGGTCGTGCTGCAGACACCCGATGGAACCACGATCGAGGATGCATGCTGGCTGAGACGTGACGAAGCCACACACATCCACATGGCCAAGCTGGACGCTACAGTTCGAGGCATCAACCTGACTGTCGCTTGGAGTATGAAGACGGTCGCTCTGCGTACCGACTCAGCGACGGTCCATCACTGGATCAGCGACGGCCCATCACTGGATCAGTGACGGTCCATCACTGGATCAGTGACGCCCTGAACGGTCGGGCGCGCCTCCGAACGAAGGCGCACGGCGGAATGTTGATCCGGCGGCGCGTTGACATCATCAGGCAGCTGGTGGATGAGCTGTGCATTCCCCTGTCTGTGACGCTGGTGCGATCAGCGGAGAATGTGGCGGACAGCCTGACGCGAGTGCCCTCTGAGTGGCTCCGCGGTGACGCTACTGACGTGCCGGAGCCTGTGGGCGCCGCAGCGATGACAGGTGACGAGGGTGACGCTGTGTGTGTGAGTGCACCCGTGGACCGGAATGCCGTCACTGACGTGCACGTCAGAGCGGGGAATCCCGGGATCCGGCGGACGCTATTCTTTGCGCGATGAGAGATCTCCCGAGCCGTCACAAGAGCGCAGGTGCGGGAGGTAGTGATGGCGTGTGACGTGTGCCGTGCGGTGGACCCGGCGCCCGTGACGTGGCGACCCGGGTCGCTGGGTGTGGAGGAGACGTAGTGGAGGCTGGCAGCCGACATCACTCACTACCGGGGCCAGTCCTTCCTCTCAGTCGTAGACTGTGGGCCGTCTCGGTTCTGCCTATGGCGCCCTCTGCGGCGATCCGATTCCGCCAGTGTCGTCGCTCAGCTGGAGCAGGTGTTTTCTGAGCGAGGCGCGCCTGAGGAGCTTCTCCTCGACAACGACACCGCCTTCAGAAGCCGCGAGTTCGCCGTCTTCGCTGCCCGCTGGCGTGTTCGGCTACGTTTCCGAGCAGTGCACCGACCCAGTGGGAACTCTATAGTGGAGCGGAACCACCGAACGGTCAAAGTAATCGCGGCACGGAAAGAGTGCTCGGTGGCAGAGGCGGTGCACTTATATAATGTGACGCCGCGCGACGGCGAAACGGTGACTGACGCTCCTGCGAATGGCGTGTATCGATACACCGTGCGAGACAGTGTGAGAGCTGCAGTCACTCCCTCCGAGGTCACCGACCTTGGTCGGAGATCACCGGTAGAGGACCCGCCTGGCAGAGGGTCTTTTGAGGTTGGTGATGTTGTGTGGGTGAGGAAGCCTGCTACACGGTGTACAGAGTGGTCCAGGCGCGGGGTCGTGACGGGTGTGGTGTCGCCTCAGGTAGTGGAAGTAGATGGTGTGCCATGGCATGTTAGAGATGTACGACTGTGTAATGAACGCTCTGATGACGGTGTGCGTGAACCAGGATGGCCGCAAGTGGGCGACGCGTCGCCGATATATGTATCATCTGGTTCGCCTGTCTCTGAGGTGTGTGAAAATGTTGCGCCGGCGCTTGGTTGTGACAGAGTGAACGTTGACGGCGATATTGAAACGAGCGAGTATGTGGCTGTTCCGGATGTGTTGATGGCTGGTGACGCTGGCGGGCATGATGATGTTGGAGTTGACGGAGCGCATGTTGATGACCGTGGCACTGGTGAGAATGTAGAGCAGCAGAGCGGCAATGTTGGTGATTTCCGCCGCAGTCAACGTAATCGGCGACCACCCGATCGTCTGTGTTATGAGTGATTTTGAAAATCAGGGGGAAGTGTGGTTTGAAGATCGGTTTGTGACTGCCGCCGACCGCCGCCTACTGTTCGTTATTTACGGATGACCTTGAGGTAGCAGCCCTTAAGGCACAGGTCACGTGACCTAATCGATCGCGAGCGCGACAGCCGGCCGGCCGGGGGTGGAGCGTGTGGCGCGCGGGCGTGACAGTGGTCGCGGAGGCGAGCGAGGTGAGGGTACGTGCGCTGCACAAATACAGTGCTGGAAGGTGACCTTTGAGTGTTTTCTGCCACAGACACCCTGTATACCAAACATTTGCAGCAGTTCTTCATAGGCCAGAGAGCGAGTCACAACATTGTTGGCTCGGGACGCCATCCACATAAGAAACTTATGCTGAACGCGTTCCAGTCGCTCCGCATGTGACTTGGCCGCGCCACCCCAAATTACACACCCGTATTCCAGGATGGACCGGACGTTTGCATGGTACGTGGCCTGCAAGGTTTCCTTGCAGAATATCTGCCGAGGAAGACCAGTTTGGAAAGATCTGATCAAAACGCCGAGAGCCAGCGAGGACTATAGTTAGTTTGACACTGTTGGCTTTAGAAATAGTTTGATTGATGTGAGCCGAAAAGGTCAATTTTTTATCCAACATGACGCCTAAATCACGTACCTCAGAAACGCGCTCAAGAACCGATCCACCGATGGAATACGCATGTTGAACAGGAGAAGTTCTTAAGCTCACCGTGAAAGCAAAACATTTTGATGGATTTATGCGTAGCTTCCAGTCTGACGACCATCTGCTGAGACTATCTAGGTGAGACTGGAGCTGGTCAGTGGTCATCATCAAACGTTGTCCTCACACGGTGGTACAGTTTGACATCGTCCGCATACATGACACACTGGGACGATTTCACAGCCATGGGCAAGTCATTAATAAAAAGCGCGAATAAAAGAGGTGCCAGAAACGACCCTTCCGGGACGCCTGATGTCACGTTACGCCACTCTGATGTTTTACCATTCACCACCAACCACCCTTTGCTCCCTATGATACAGATATGAGGTAAACCAGTCTAGAGCTTTGTCGGACACATGATAAGAATGTTGAAGCTTATAGACCAACAGCTGATGGCTGACAGACTGGAAAGCTGCCGAAAAATATGTGTAAAAACCGTGCTGTGCCTCGGAGAGGACAGGTAACACGTGTTGAATCAGTGCATCATACACAACCTTTGCAAGCACCTTCCCAAACAGCGGCAGCAGGGATACCGAGCGATAATTCTCGGATACCTTCTTATCACCCTTTTTAAAGATCGGTACAATGTTTGCCCGCTTACACCGTTTTGGAAAGGTTCCCTGATGCAAGGACAGGGTGCACAATTTGGCCAATGGCGCACTCAATTCTCCAGCACATTCACATATTATGCGGGCACTAATGTTGTCGGGGCCACAAGCTTTACTCGCATTAATAGACTTAAGAATAGGATGCACTTTGCTCTGGGATACACTGACACTGTTAAAAACAGGAACATGATAGTCAGGCGCGCGCGGGTGGACAGTGACTACAGGGTCACAAAACTTTGAGGCAAGGACCTCATTTAAAAGTGAAGCTCGTCTGCTGTCATCAGATACAAGTTGTGTACCGTCCCTGAGAACCGGGTTTACAGAACCTTTCCGATTGAAACACTTTAAGAAAGACCAGTACCTCGGGGTTCGTTTTAAAATACCAGTACCAGTACCTTGGGGTTCGTTTTAAAATTATCCACTAAAGTACACAGATAATTAGAGTAACAGCGAGCACATGCGTCTTTGAAGTTTTTCCGCTTCCGCCCAAAGCCCTCTCTCGGCTCAGGTGTGGGGCTCCGACGAAGTCTCCGGAAAGCCGTCTCCTTCACCCTGAGCGCCTGGCGAGCAGCTGCGCTGAGCCACGGCGGAAAACGGCGGCTGAGCGTCACCGTTGGGATGTGGTCGGCCACGGCAGCCTCCAGCATCGAGTAGAAGGTGTCTACTGCCGCATTCACCTCCAAGCCTCCACCTCCAAGCAGTGTCCAGGGGAGAAGTGAGAGACATCTGCGGAGTGCGATGAAGTCGGCTCGCTTGTAGTTGAAGACGGTAGACCTGGTGACCACTGGTGGTCTCCAGCCAGGCACGTCCACGGTGGCGATCACCTCCTTGTGGTCCGAGTTCAACCAGCCGTCCCTGTTTGAGGCGCGGCAGGTCAGGTCGCAAGTGAGGACCAGATCCAGCAGATTTGGCCCCCTGGTCGGCTCGTGCACCCACTGTCTGAGTCCAAGGAGGCCACAACTGTCGAGGAAGCGACAGGTGCGGCCCGAGCGCCTGATGACCACCGGGTTTTTGTGGGAAAATGGAATTTTATGTGTAAAAAGAATATACATACAATAAAAGAATATAAATGAATTGTATGTATTAAATGGAATTTTATTTCCTTTTAAGTGAAATAAATAACTTTGAAAATATGTTATTCTAACGTTTTCAGAGAAAATGATAAACGGACTCACGTTGCAGTAGTTAGACGGCTTATGCATTATCACAGCTTGCTAATGCATAAGCCTAATGCATGAGCCGCCTTCGATGGCTGATGAAGGCGCAAGCCGAAAGCTTCGTATCTTGTGTTTTATTTACTAAATCATCCTTTTGGCATTATGAGAGTTAGGTTAGCAATTCTTATAAATTACCTATGCATTTACTTGATATCTCATTTTAGTTTTCCAGTCACTGACATGAAATGCAATTCTGGCACCTTTCTGCTAGTTTCCAATAATCCTTGAAACTTGCATCAATGATTTTGCGTGGCTTTATAGCGGTTATTCTGGTTAATAAGAAAATGTCGTGAAACAAAATTCGACACCTACAAAAGCGTCCTCGTGAGCATGCGCAGTGGCGGCCCATGCTGATCAGTAGAGTGACACAGCGAGGGAAGCCATTGTGGTTCGCTTGTTAACCCGACATTGGCTGGGGTCTCAGCCGAACGCCATTGGCGGGGGAGGCGTTTTTCGCCCCCCCCCCCCTGGTTATCTTCCGAACCAATAACCGCAGCGAGACGCGCAAGGCGGAAATCCAAAGCTCTCAATGAGACGCATCCAAAGCATACACGAAATTATCAAAATAAGGTAGCATGTCACAAGTCACAGTCACAGGTCACAGTCATAAGGTCACAGGTCACAGTCAGGTCAAAGGTAAAAATTGAGATATTTGAGTTGTTGGGCCATACTTTCCATCCAAAGCCTTAGATTGAGACTATTATCGCACAAAGTGCTCTCAAAGGTATAATACATATCCCGTATAAGCAAAAGTGAAATTGTAAGCAAAGGTCAAGGTCACAAAAGGTCACTATTGGCAAGAGGTCTACGAAAGTCATGCAATACATGTTGTATGGGATATTCTACACGTAGAATTCGATAGTAGCAGCCATTTATTCGTTTGTATCTGGTCAATAAATGCGAAAAAAAGGAATTTCAAAATATGAGGTCATGAGACTTATTACTCCCCGTTAGGGAGCCATAAGTCAGTCAAAAATAAATATATTGCTTATAAATTTGGTTTGGGTACCTATTGTCCACATGCGGTTCTTCAACATATCTTCTTTTTTTAAATGTTTGAAAATTTTGATCTTGAGGGCATTTGTAAAAAAAGTTTTTTCATTTTTGTGGGTAAAAAACAAAATTGTCAACATCCCGAGATCGACATTTTGTAGCCCTTGCCATTTTCTATCTTTTGACGTTTTTCGATTGCATTTTGATCAAAAATGTGTACGGCATTTGTACGGCCCGCTAAAATTTAGCTGATTTTGGTGTCAAACTCGTGTTCATAAATGAGGCGTCTAAAATGAGGCGTCTATGTTCATTCTATCCGTCGCATGAGCCATGTCTGGACTTCAGTTCGGAAGGACATGCTAGACTGCACAGACCGGGTGTTGGCAGGCAAACGGTTCCAGGCAGTCACCGCACGGCATTCGAATGCTCTCCGAGCTGCTTCCGTGCGCAGCCTACCTGCACCAGTAGCTCTCCTTGTGATGCCCGGGTCACTTGAGAGATGACACCTCAGAGCGTCGCCCAACTATGCCTGTGGGGCCTCCGTTGCCGAGATGAGCCTGCGCATCACAGCTGCGTGGCGCCTGTCAACTCTCAACCAACCCAGGTTCCAAGGCCGGTGTGGTATGCTGGCTTCGTTTTTAAAGCCCGTGACGATGTGCACGTCCAAGTTTTATCATCTTCTGGATTCTATGCTTTTGCGTTACGTTACAGCTACCCCATATAGTGGATGCTCGACAACGCACCATTTACCATGCTGGGCACATCTCAGAGGCACTCTTACCATGCTGGCCACGTCTCAGAGGCAGTTATGAAACAGTGCAGAGCAGTCTGGCGTCGCCGTAGCTGACCCCCTTACCGTGGGTGACCCATCTCTTCCCCCAACCAGGCACTCTCAAACCATTTCGAGAAAGACGGTATTGCCACCTGGTTGGATGTGCGATATACATTTCTTCTTTGAACGGCAAGCCGCTCGAAACGGTGTTCGTTGACGCTAGGTACTTTTAAAACGCACCGCCTGATACGGATCAATTTTATTTTCACTGCACACTTCAAACCCTGCGTCAATTTTGTTATTAGATCGTTACCCTCAAACTAAAAATCAGGCTTATTTCTATAGACCCGTAATAGTAAACATCGTACTAGAAATTCACCTGTGGAGAAAGCTTATCATGACAAGATGGGGCTGTGCACCTAAAGTCAGGGCCAGCATCGGCTCTGCTTGTCCTTTGTCGCAGTATTTTCTGATACGTGACTGATCAGTCAGTTGCATGTCGAGAACGATCAGTAACCAGAAATCCGGCTGCAGCGATTTGCACAACTGCTTACTTTGGCGGCTTTTATCCGTGCAGAGGGTCACGCAATTCATTCGAGAGAAGAACAAAACAATGAAAGGGAAATATTCAAATTTTTCATTAAAAAATGGGTTATTATTTTAAATCGACAGACTAGACCAAAATATAATGTACATGTATCGCATTTTGCATATAAACATTCATACCGAAAGATATTTCAAGTTAAAGTTGAATAGCGTTCCAAGGTTATAACGGTCGGTACTCACGAGTACTTGGTAACGAATTCACTGTCCGAGCTAAAATTAGACTGCCTACGCATTGCTATTTATCATGAAGGCATTAGTCATGTTTCATACACTCTATCTTTTCCGAATATGTACCAAACTTCTATGAACAATGAACAAGCATTTGAAAAAGTGCATTAAAATCGGCAGTTTAGCTTGACGACGGCCCGGACGACGACCTATTTAGTCTTTTCGACTTATTTTGTTTAATCAATGGGACATTTTTCGTATGCATTTTCAACAAACACATATTTAATACATTACAATGCACACATGACACATTTATCTGAACTGTTTTCCCATAATCAATCAATAAACGGTTCAGAAAACCGTGATGCATTCGGCGGATTAACTTGGCCCCGGACGGCGACCTATTTAGTGTCGGCGATTTGTTTCATTGACCAACCAGGTCGATGTTGTCACGCTTCTTGGCGCACTTACTTCATTTCTGGCCCTATCACTTGTTTACAAATCAATATTCAAACCAGAGATAGTGATGGATCATACTGTTCGTCACCATATGTAAGTACATAGTATTTAATTTCCCAAAATTATTTTTTTTTAAATAGAAAAAGTTGATATTTCACTTCTAAATTGAGGCAGATCAATTTCATACCATACATGTCACATACAAATGCAGATAAGTAAATCGAAAGGCGAATATTTCTCTTTAAACGTAGAAGAATAGAAAGGTTGTTTTACACCAACCAATGGCGGAGTAGCGGCGATAGACATCTCCACTCAATTTCAGTTGATTTCGCCAAATAGATGCTATCGCTATCTTATGCACTATTCAAGTTACGTCAGAAATAATTCATGAAAGTGACCAACAATTCGTATTGGCGGGGACAATAAATAGGTACAATAGGTATTTGTGTATATTGATGATAAAATGAGTGACAAAAAAATCATGTCAGGGTCATTGCAAACTCACATGTTCAACCTAGACCTATATTACCTATACAACCTAGACATGTATTAGATACATGTATCAGACTATACCCACGTGTATCGAATGAACCACCGACTTTGTTTACTTTCAATTTTTTTTCTCAACCCTTCTTCTTCTTCAGCCTTCAAATGTTTTGTTTTCTGTTGACTGTGTAAAGTTAAAATTGTCGTTTGTGAAATACGAGTATTTGCTCGGTGCTGTCACGTATTGCGATATAATCTGGAATATATCAACCTGTTTTACGCTCAATCTGTTGTCTTACATTCAGAATACCATGAAATGTTAACCGATAAGTAAAAGAACATGCTCAAAAGCATCTAGATGGGAGAGATAAGGTGGAACCAATTGATGTGCATTTGCTTTGCCCATGCGCGTTGCAGACGGCGCGCGACGTCCCGCGCGACCCGACGTACATGGGGGCGCTACTTTTCAGTATTGCTTTTTTGTTGGTCAACGGAAAATTTCACATTGTCAAGTTTATATGTTCCATACATGTATCAATCAATTCTTCCAGAAAACTAAAATGTGCCCAAAAGGTTCAAAAACGGCAGTGCGTGTGCTCAGAAGCATGTTCTGAAATTCTTAAACCATTCAAAACCATTCGAATGCCATCATATTCGGCGGGGAACCGGCTGCCAAACTTAAAGGACAGTAATGATATTTGCATGCAAAATAGCATACAAAATCCGCTCCGCCAGTAGTCTCGTATCTCGTATCAAAATCGGCTCCTAGTCCGCCGCTGTACCTCAGTGGGGAGAGCGCTGGGCTTCTGACGTCATGGTATGAGGTCAGAAGGTATGGCCCGCCGGTATGGCAGGCCGGGTTGGAGTCGCTTCGGCGCTCGCTATTTGCCCCTGACTGAGATGGTCTGCGGCCGGTGGCAGCAGTCGCACGTCAGGTGACGTCAGAGGGTGGAGTGGACCGTGTCCAGGTATGTCGGGCATGTTAAACTTCCGCATCTAAATTCAGCTACCCGGAATTGCCCGATCGGACGGTAGGAGTCAGGGTCTGCGCAACAAGCTCTGCTTAGCGCCTGTCCTGAACTCGGAAATCCGTCCATTCAAAAGGCTCGTACTAAATTTATATAACAAATAGACGGTCCCACTACAATAGGTATGAACTGGCTCTCAGCCGGTATGACGTGGCTCTCAGCCAGTGTGACGTGGCTCTCAGCCAGTGTGACGTGGCTCTCAGCCAGTGTGACGTGGCTCTCAGCCAGTGTGACGTGGCTCTCAGCCGGTGTGACGTGGCTCTCAGCCGGTGTGACGTGGCTCTCAGCCGGTGTGACGTGGCTCTCAGCCGGTGTGACGTGGCTCTCAGCCGGTATGACGTGGCTCTCAGCCAGTGTGACGTGGTGTAACGTGGCTCTCAGCCAGTGTGACGTGGCTCTCAGCCGGTGTGACGTGGCTCTCAGCCGGTGTGACGTGGCTCTCAGCCGGTGTGACGTGGTGTAACGTGGCTCTCAACCGGTGTGACGTGGCTCTCAGCCGGTGTGACGTGGCTCTCAGCCAGTGTGACGTGGCTCTCAGCCGGTATGACGTGGCTCTCAGCCGGTGTGACGTGGCTCTCAGCCGGTGTGACGTGGCTCTCAGCCAGTGTGACGTGGCTCTCAGCCGGTGTGACGTGGCTCTCAGCCGGTGTGACGTGGCTCTCAGCCGGTGTGACGTGGTGTAACGTGGCTCTCAGCCGGTGTGACGTGGCTCTCAGCCGGTGTGACGTGGCTCTCAGCCGGTGTGACGTGGCTCTCAGCCAGTGTGACGTGGCTCTCAGCCGGTATGACGTGGCTCTCAGCCGGTGTGACGTGGCTCTCAGCCGGTGTGACGTGGCTCTCAGCCGGTGTGACGTGGTGTAACGTGGCTCTCAGCCGGTGTGACGTGGCTCTCAGCCGGTGTGACGTGGCTCTCAGCCGGTGTGACGTGGCTCTCAGCCGGTGTGACGTGGTGTAACGTGGCTCTCAGCCGGTATGACGTGGCTCTCAGCCGGTGTGACGTGGCTCTCAGCCGGTATGACGTGGCTCTCAGCCGATGTGACGTGGCTCTCAGCCGGTGTGACGTGGCTCTCAGCCAGTGTGACGTGGCTCTCAGCCGGTGTGACGTGGCTCTCAGCCGGTGTGACGTGGTGTAACGTGGCTCTCAGCCGGTGTAACGTGGCTCTCAGCCGGTGTGACGTGGCTCTCAGCCGGTGTGACGTGGTGTAACGTGGCTCTCAGCCGGTGTTATGTGGCTCTCAGGCGATGTGACGCGGCTCTCAACCGGTGTGACGTATCTAACAACAATCTATTCTCTTTTTCAGTCCGACACTAGAAGACATACGAATGTGGGGCGAATCTTTTGAAAAACTGATGGGCTGTTCATGTAAGTTATACTCTGGAATGTAAGTTATACTCTCTGCATTTCATACAAATACAGGCTTCCGTGTTTTTAGACATTATAGCGCAACATAAGTAACCAAAAGCGTGATCAAATACTGCGAAGATTAACATGAAAAGTTGTCCAATGTCCAATTTCCTCTACAACCCAATCATCATTCTTTTTTCTTAAAAATATGTGGCACGAATAACCGACGTAGAACCCAAATAATGCATTTGGCGTAGCGTTGCTACTTTTGTAATACCTTTTAATAATGAACCGTTTGCATTACAATCTTCCAATCTTAATTAGCAAAATATGTGCATGTTATAATGAAACATACTAAATAATGAAACATGATAATGAAACATACACTATTACGTTAAACATGGATGCATACGCCACGTAAACAAAACATTCCTATCGCTGGCATTTTTTAATGCATACGGCGAAGTAGTCCTACCCAAAGTTCAGCTCGATGTGTCAAAATAATTCATTCTTAATGTGTCGGAAATATTTTAAATTGTTGTGGCTTATATGTGCATGTGTTTGTGTGCTTTCAGCTGGCAGAAAGGTATTTAAAGAATTTTTGCGGTGTGAATACAGTGAAGAGAATATATTGTTTTATTTGGCCTGCGAGGAACTGAAGAAAGAGAAAGATGCATCGCTGGTGGAAGAAAAGGCGAGATTGATATATGAAGACTACATCTCAATATTGTCGCCGAAGGAGGTGGGTCTAACAATGATGCCGTGTTAGCACGATGTAGCCATATCATTTTAATTTTGCATTGGGATGAATTTGAGTGTAGTGATGGGTGATGCTCTTGCATGTTTAACCCTCACCAGTGCAGCGTCCGATGCCTACGTGACCGTGCGGGGGGGGGGGTACGACCCCCCTGACGTTTCGCCCCTAATTTAGCTAGAGCTTCGATTAAAGAACGAGCGTGTTGCTTGGGATAAGAGGAAGACGTTGATACCCGATGTTAAAGTCCTGGGTCATTAGGTGACCTCTGAGATCATATCAATGACCCGGATGTCATCCAAATGGTAAATGCGTAGAAATTGAATTTAATCGAGCTAGAATCGTGAATGAGCATATCATTATGCAAAATGGGTGCCAAAATTGAAATCAGCGTCACAAAATGTCCTAGATACTTCCAAAATCCAAAAAGGTCATCTCAGGTCATCAGAGGTCAGTGACCTCGGTTGAACTGTGAAAGTGCATGACCCTAGTGGAACATATAACAATGTAAAATGGATGTCAAATTTGACAGCGTCACAAGATGTCCTAGAAACTGCCAGAGGCCAAAACATAAGTAATATCAGGTCATCGGAGGTCATTGACTTCGGTTGACCTATGAAAAGGTCACCTGAGTTCACGATCACAGCGGAAATCATAAATGGCGCCTGTCAACACCTGTACATATGCTCCTGAGCAACAAACACTCGGAAACTGCACAAGTTACAAACATCGATACTACTTAACCCTATTCCCTGCGGGGCAGATTCTGCCCCTCACGGTGGGTTTTCACTTGCCGCTTCTAAACCGTTAGGCCTAGGGTCCTGAAACTTTGTGACTTTTCCCAAAATTGAATGGCGCGTGTTGTGTCAAAATTTAGAAAAAATCGGTTCAGCAGAGGCGGTTCCAGGCTCCTGTTTTGGGGAGGGTGTTATGAATGCGGTTTTGCGTCGCATACTTCCATCGTGGTTTCCAGCGCAATAAATGCGTCAGAAACAATTGCAATGCAATATGCATCATAGATACTGGGATTGTACATATTTTTGGGGCAGAGGCGCACTCAGGATAAAACAAAAATGGGAGGCGAAACCCACCCTCAAATTAGGTCCAACTTCAAATTAGTAAGATGATAAAAGCGTTACGCGCATGGTGCCCCCATGTTTTTTTTTTTCTCCTGGATCCGCCTATGCGCAATATATCATATTTAACAAATTACAGCATATAATGTCGACATGTGACGTTCATGTCGTCCCAAACAATCACGAACAGCACATATTTTTTCCTGAAAATCCCCCATTTTACATTCCCTGAATATGCCTATGATTTTTTATTTTGTTTTTTTGTCTTTTGATATATTAAATACCAGTACATTTGAAGCTCAATAACGTTTGGAGCATGAAAATCGGTCTAGCCACATGGCCGCAATGACCTTTCAAAAAACACCCACAATTTTCGGGATTTTTGCCCCCTGGCCCCTATTATTGAACAAAACAAAAGTTTCGGGGTCCAAAAAGAGAGATCTTGTCATGACGAATCGAATGGCGTTTTCTCCATCGAAATCGACCGAGCGGTTCTAGAGATCTCTGGGGGGCAGAATCCCCCCCCCCCCCCCCCCCCGCAGGTTAACGTAATTCTGGCCGCCCGCAGGGAATATGGTTAACGCCAGTTGCGCATGACATGACCTTGAAAATGAGATCATAGGTCACGGGTCATGGGGAGTAGAAGTTTCAAATTTTCCGAATATGTATCAAATTGTTCAAAAGTAGGGTACTGAAAGTTTCATCGCAATCGGTTGATGACTACGCGAGTTATTCCCGAGAAAACAAACGAGCCCCCCCCCCCCCCCCCCCCCCTCCTGCACTGGCGAGGGTTAAAACGTAGCTGCTATTTGTGCCTGGCGGGAATGACCTACGGCCGGTGACAGCGACCGCATTCAAGGTCTGGTGAAGTCGGGGGACTGGACGTACTGTCCTCAGTTGTTAGGGGACCTAAAACTCTCGCCACTAAATTCTGAACCGATTCTGAACCGATTCCCCGATTCCCCGAACCCCGATTCTGAACCTTGTGCATTTCATTTCCACCCTGCTGGCATGGTCGTCAGCAGGGTGGAAATGAAAAATTCGGGGTTTCACAAATTGCGAGGGTGGATTAGCATGTAGTAAGCAATTCTGAACAATTATTATATCTTCGGTTGTTTCATTTTATTAATTCCTGACTACCTTAAATCTATTTTTCGGCAATACGTTCGGGCGACCATTATGCATGGTAGTCAGGATTGTGAAAATGATAATACAAAATCCGGATTTAGAAAATTGCGAGAGGGATTCGTATGGAGTTAACTATTCTGAACAACTGTTATATCTTCGTTTTTTTATTTGATTAAATCCTTACTACTTTCAATCTATTTTTCGGCAACATGTTCGGGCGGCCATGACCGACAGCGCCAAAGCAGGCAACACGGACATTGGAAACGGCAATCATGTACTATTGCACGCACACTACTGGTGAGATCAAGCTGAAACCTGCCATGTACGACCGACAGTCATTCCCAAACACATTTCGGTTTCTGAACTCGAATCATGATGCATAAACGAAAACCAACAGTCCCGAATACGGCTCGTGCACACTCCCCGGTTCAACTAGCGGGACGAGCAACTGAAATTGAGAGATATCAGGGCCCAATCCGGACTTCACCTTCAGAGGTCCCTCTCCTTCCTCCAGTAGGCCCACTCAGACATCCATATGGCCCACTTTGACCTCCAGAAGGCTCCTCTGGATACTATTGTACTTTTATTTTTATTTTACTCTGGCTTCTAGAGAGTCCACTCTGACCTCCCGAGGGCCCACTCCGGCTTCCGGATGGCCCCTGTTCCGCCCGAACAAGGATAACTGATAACATATTGCGCGTGGCATTATGCGCATGAAAAGAAATATGTGGGAGTTTTTTTGGGTCATGGAAAAACGGCAATGTTGTTGTGCTTGACTGATCGTTTTGGCTTGGTTTGGGCTCGAAAATATGAATGCATGTTTTACTTATTTTACGCTTTTTCTTGATTGGTAAGATCCGGCACTCTTGTATGTTGCAGACACAACATTTGGTCTCCCGGACCGGATCCAGAATTAACGTAACGTAGTTAAAGCATCACTTAACGTGTAAAATTTAGAGTAAGCTTCATATTTTCGCAACTTCGAGTAACGTAAGAATGAGTGTAGCTCCGTCAGAGACCAGCCTGAAACGCAAAGTGAAGTGGAAGGTAGCACTTCTACAACCAGCGCCAAGCGAAGGAAGGCCCATGTGTCCCAGTTGAAGGCACTGCAGGCAAAGCGAGCGTCAGAGGAAGCTGAACGGGCAGTAGAGGCTCGCAAGCGAGCCGCCGCCGCCGCCGCCGCCGCAGCCGCTGCTGAGGCCGAGGGCCAGCTCGTGTTACAAGAGGCCCGTGCAGAGGCTCAAAGGGCCGCCGACGCGGCAGAAATCGACGATCTGGAAGTGAAGCTCATGGAAGACAACGAATTAGGGTCCCAGTCCCTGAAGCTTTTGGCCGTTGGAGAATCGTGCAGAGAGGAAGATCGTGCGCCAGATGGTCCAGAACCACCCTCCAAAGTCGCCTCGACGCCCCGTGAACATGTGGTGCAGCGGAAAGATGCAGATAATTTACATTATCAGCTCGCTGCGGGCTGCGATTCTCAAAGGCGCACAGAGCGCTGGCTGAGTGAAATGCCTTTCGGTGACGTGCAACGCCGGGCCTCAGCGCTGCCCAGGATAACTTTAGAGGAGTTCAGTGGCTCTCCACTCGAGTGGCCACGGTAGAGTGTACTTTTTAAGGCCCTGATACATAAAAACGCTGCTCTCTCCAACACAGAACGTTTGACATACTTAGTCTTGTTTAACCGGCGAGGCGCAATAGGCTGTGCGCGGGCTTCTGTGTAATGGCAGGATGTATGATGAGGCTTTGAACGAGCTGGAGTCACAGTTCGGTGACCCACGCGCAGTTGTAACGGCAACCCTCGACAGTGTGCTGAAGCATCGAAGCATAAAGGAAAAGGATGTGGAGGGGCTGATGCACTTTTCACGTGCCCTCCACGCGGCGGTCAGTGGAGGAACAACTGAAGTCCGCCCGAGGTTTTGAATTCGATCTCGCTGCGGTGACAAACCTGGATCAGGTATTGGATAAGCTGCCCATGTCACTGGCCTGGCAGTGGGATCAGGTGGAGTTGAAGATGGCACCGCACCGGCCCACACTGAGTGATGTCGACCAATGGCTGAAACCGCTGGTGCTGGCGGGCCGCCGCGCGCTCAGTGTGCACAAGCAGCAAGAGGAGGCGATGCCTCGGTCACGGCGGGCTGATCCAGTGGGACCGGCCGGGCGTCACAGTGGATTTGGAAGCAGCAACCAGCGCACCACTCTGGCGACAGCTGCGGCGACAGAAGGCACCCCATGTCCGGTCTGCGTGGAAGAAAACCACCAGTTAGACAGCTGCCCGGTTTTCAAGGTCATGCCACCTGTCGACCGCCTGCAGCTCGCCCGCGATAGCAAGTGCTGTTATCGCTGTCTTGGCGAGTCACCTTGGGGCAGCCGATGTCGAAAAAGGCTGATCTGCGAAGAGAGTGGCTGCCGTGGGAAGCATCATCCTCTGCTGCATGTGCCCAATCGCTCAAGTCAGCGCTCAGAGGACGCTCCAGTGCCAGCTGCTGACCAGCCGAGACGCGTGATGACGACCTCTGTGGACGTGGCCAGTGGGCTTAGGACAACACTGCTGCAAGTGGTCCCTGTGAGATTGCTGGGTTCAGCGGGAAAATTTAACGACACGCACGCGCTCCTGGACTCGGGAGCGGACACATCTCTCTGCGTCGAGAGCGTGCTGCGAGAGCTGTACGTGACTGGATCGACGGAGGAGCTGACACTCGGCAACGTGGAAGGTACCGGCTTGACCCGGCCTACGATGAAGGTGTGACTCAAGGTGTCACCATTGGGTGCAGATGAATAATTGAAGCCAGTAGAGGTGCCTGAAGTGTTCACTGTCCCTCAGCTCAACATCCGACCGTAAAGAGTCGATTGGACAAAAGATCGCAGTGGAGCCACCTGGAGGGCATATCGATTCCCGATACAAACGGAAAGAAAATCGAGCTGCTGCTGGGGGCCAACGTGCTGGAAGCGATTCTGCAGCGGGAGGCCCCAGTGGGCAAACCGGGACAGCCAGCAGCCATCCGGACACACTTCGTGTGGTGCCTGACTGTGCAGCGTGGCGCAGTCGGGTGGTGCCTGACTGTGGCAGCGTGGCGCAGTCGGGTGGTGCCTGACTGGCAGCGTGGCGCAGTCGGGTGGTGCCTGACTGGCAGCGTGGCGCAGTCGGGTGGTGCCTGACTGGCAGCGTGGCGCAGTCGGGTGGTGCCTGACTGGCAGCGTGGCGCAGTCGGGTGGTGCCTGACTGGCAGCGTGGCGCAGTCGGGTGGTGCCTGACTGGCAGCGTGGCGCAGTCGGGTGGTGCCTGACTGGCAGCGTGGCGCACAGTCGGGTGGTGCCTGACTGGCAGCGTGGCGCACAGTCGGGTGGTGCCTGACTGGCAGCGTGGCGCACAGTCGGGTGGTGCCTGACTGGCAGCGTGGCGCACAGTCGGGTGGTGCCTGACTGGCAGCGTGGCGCAGTCGGGTGGTGCCTGACTGGCAGCGTGGTGCAGTCGGGTGGTGCCTGACTGGCAGCGTGGCGCAGTCGGGTGGTGCCTGACTGGCAGCGTGGCGCAGCTACTTCCGGTTGGGTCCCGAGAAGTGATGCACGTGACCCGACGATGTGCTGACAGCGATGAGCTGCAAGCTCTGGTGGCTGATGGGTGGTCCACTGAAGCGTTCGGCACGAGGTATGTCATGCAGTATTATCGCTCCCATGAAGATCGACTGGCAGAAGAGACGATGGAATCCACCACCAAGTGGAGAGGTGACCGGCATGAAACCGGTCTTCTGTGGAAAGCTGACAGCAAGGCACTGCCAAATGACCGTGTTATGGCTATGCGTCGGCTAGAATCCACTGAGAAGTCGCTCCGACGAGCGCCAGAGAAGGCTGCAGCCTATCAGGCTACTATGAGAGACTACCTGGATAGAGGCTACGCGCGCCAGCTGTCACAAGAGGAGCTCCAAAAACACCACCCCATGTGCTGGTATCTGCCCCATCACGCGGTTACCAGCCCGAGCAAGCCTGGCAAATTCCGAGTGGTGTTCGATGCTGCAGCGAGGTATGCAGGCACCTCCCTCAATGACAACTTGTTGACAGGCCCAGACCTACTAAAGAACATCCCAGGTGTGCTGCTTCGCTTACGCCAGCAGCCAGTGGCTCTCATAGCCGACATTGAACAAATGTTCCTGCAGGTGGCGGTGCAAGAGGAGGATCAGCCGGCCGTGCGGTTCCTCTGGCGTGATATGGAGACAGGCAGGCCTCCGTACACTTATCAAATGGACAGGGTGATCTTCGGCGCCCGCTCGTCTCCATCTCGGCGAGCTTTGTGCTAAAGAAGACAGCAGAGGACAAGTGCGAAGACACGCCAGCAGGCCGTGTAGCAGCGTCGATTTTGAAGGAGGATTTCTACATGGACGACCTGGTAACGTCGGTCAGCTGCCCCGCCGTCGCAAAAACCGCCGTTACTGAAGTAACTCAGCTCGTGTCAAGAGGAGGTTTTCGACTGAGAAAATGGCTCAGTAACGACAAGTCCGTCCTCGTCGAAATTCCCGCCCAAGAGCGGACCTCCAGCGCTGTTGATTTAGCGAAAGATATACCGACTGAAAAGGTGCTGGGCGTGATATGGGACGTAGAGCAAGATGAGTTGAGCAGCAGCGCGACGGTCGAGCTGGCTGATGCGCGTCAGCCGGCAACGAAGCGAGAGATACTTCGCGCGGTGGCGTCAGTTTACGACCCGTTCGGATTCGCCTCGCCATTTGTCTTGATAGCCAAGCTGCAGCTGCAAGCTCTCTGGTCCAGTCAGCAGGGTTGGGACGAGCCGCTCACCTCGGAGGAGTCTGACCGATGGGCGGCATGGGTAGCGGAGCTGCCCCGACTGGGCGACATCAGACTGCCACGATGGTATGGCGCTCAAGAGATGGCGCCACTGAAAAGAGAGCTGCACGTCTTCTGTGATGGGTCGGAGAAGGCCTTTGGAGCAGTGGCCTACTTGCGGTACGTGTACTCCGGCAGCGCCATTCACTGTGCGTTCGTCATGAGTAAGTGCAGAGTCAAGAAACTGTCCATCGTGCGGCTTGAAACTCAAGCAGCTGTGCTGGCGGTATGCCTGGCGGAGTCCATTGTACAAGACCTCAAAGAAGAGGTACGCAAAACGGTGTTTTGGAGTGACAGCCAAGTGGTACTGAGTTACATAGCAAACGACAGCAAAATATTTCATACCTTTGTGGCGAGCCGAGTGTCTGAGATCCGTGACTCCACTGAACCCAGTCAGTGGCGACACGTCCCTGGTGATGAAAATCCGGCAGACGACTGCTCTCGAGGACTAATGGCGTCCTCACTCACCAAAGACAGCCGCTGGATTCGTGGACCCGACTTCCTGTGGCGTCCAGAAACCTGCTGGCCGGCCGATGACAAGCGATGGGGGCTTCAGGACAAGGATCCTGAGATCAAAATGGTGTTAGCTACCCGCCTAGAAGCCAGAGAGCCAGCTGCCGTCATCCCCGACCCGGACATATTACCAAGCTGGCTGCGTTACAGAAACGCAGTCGGCTGGATGCAACGATTTCTGGTCAACTTCGTAGCAATCCATTCGTTTGAAGACCGTCAAAGCTGGCATAAAACTAGACCGCTGTCAGCTGCAGAGCTGCAAGACGCTCAAAATCTCGTCATTCGCGAGGTGCAGCGTCGGTCCTTCCCTCAAGAAGTTGCAGCGCTGAGAAGTGGAGCTCCCATCAGCGCGACCAGCGGTCTCCTCCCGCTCTCTCCAGTCCTAGATGAGGACGGTTTGCTGCGAGTCGGCTGACGATTGATGAACGCACCCCTGCCGGACACGGTGCGCCATCCGAGCATTCTGCCGCGGGACAGCCGCGTGACATCTCTGATGGTGACGGACGTTCATCAGAAGCTGCTGCACGCCGGAGTCGAGCAAACTCTGAATGAACTACGACAGACATTCTGGATACCCAGAGGGAGGGCAACGGTGAGGAGAGTGGTACACGACTGTCTAGTCTGCCGTCGGTGCCGTGTGAAACTGTGCCAGCCGAGGATGGCAAATTTGCCGCAGGCTCGGTTCGACAAGCGTCACGTGTTCAGCAGTGTCGGTCTCGATTTCTTCGGGCCCATGATCGTCAAAACGGGAGGACGACATGAGAAGAGATACGATTTTTTGGTGACGTGCCTGGCTACACGAGCTGTGCATCTCGAGATCTGCCAATCACTCAGCACGGACAGCTTCCTCATGGCTTTCCGTAGGTTCATCTCCAGACGAGGAAAACCCAAGGAAGTATTCTCCGACAACGGCCCGAACCTGCGATCGGCAGAGAGGGAGATGCGCCGGATGATCCAGGACTGGAATGTCCGTGCCGTCAGCGAACGTCTCGCTCAATAGGCTATCAATTGGCATTTTAACCCGCCAGGCGCGTGCCACATGGGATGAGTCTGGGAGCGAATGGTAGCCTCTGTCAAGCGTTCCCTACGAGCAGTGCTGGGTAAGCTGGTCGTCACAGACGAGGCACTGCACACCGTCCTGACTGAGGTTGAAGCAGTGATAAACAGCCGACCTCTGACCCACGTGTCAACAGAAGCGAGCGACTTTGAAGCCATCACGCCCAACCATCTTCTGCTAGGTCGACCGGTCACGTGTCTGCCGCCGGGGATCTTCGACAGCCGTAACTCAGCCAGCAGAAAGCTCTGGCGCCAGACTCAGGCGCTGACGGACCAGTTCTGGACAAGATGGCTGAAGGAGTATGTCCTGGGTTGACATGTCGCCGCAAATGGACGAGGGAGACACGGAACTTGGCGCCAGGAGATCTGGTGTTGATCGCGGAGGACAATGTGCCGCGGGGCGGGGTGGCCTCTCGGCAGAGTGATCGCGGAGGACAATGTGCCGCGGGGCGGGGTGGCCTCTCGGCAGAGTGATCGCGGAGGACAATGTGCCGCGGGGCGGGGCGGCCTCTCGGCAGAGTGATCGCGGAGGACAATGTGCCGCGGGGCGGGGTGGCCTCTCGGCAGAGTGATCGCCGAGGACAATGTGCCGCGGGGCCAGTGGCCTCTCGGCAGAGTAATAGAAGTGATTGTCCGGCCCTGACGGCCGGGTGAGGTCGGCGCGACTTCGGGCCCGTGGTGGGACGATGCACCGGCCCGCGGCCAAGATATGCCGCCAGCTTGAGGGGGCCCTTGGTCGGCCTAAGGGGCCCTCTGTCAGCCTGAGGGGCCCTCTGCCGGCCTGAGAGGACCCTCTGTCGGCCTGAGGAGACCCTATGACTGCCTGAGGGGCCTTTGTCAGCATGGGAGGGCCCTCTGTCGGCCTGTGAGGGCCCTTGGTCGGCTTGAGGGAGCATTTGGTCGACTTGAGGGGTTTTGGTCAGCTTGAAGGGCCTCGGTCGGCTTTGGGAGTCATTTGACGGCCTGAGGGCCCTCTGTCGGCCTGATGGGGCCCTCTGTTGGCCCGTGCGGGCCTTCGGTCAGCTTGAGGGGCATTCGTTTGGCTTGAAAGACCTTAGTCGGCTTAGGGGCTCTAGGTCGACTTGAGGGGCCCTAAGTGTGCATCTGCATATTCAGTGCGCATGAGCATACATAAATTCAGCCAATTGGTCGTTACAGCGATTTACCCATCATCGGCTCTTGCTGGTCCGTTGAACGGCAGCCGAGTGTCCTGAGGACCAAACATGTTTTCAAAAACTGGATTTAAGGTAGTCAGGAATTTATTTTATCGAAAAACCGAAAATGGAAATGTTGTTCAGAATTGTTTACTACATACCCATCCACTCTCGCAATTTTCAAAATCGGAAATCAATTCTGACGACCATGCCTATTGCGCAATTGGATACTGGTGTCTGAGCCCTCGGAACAAACTGTACTTAGCGTGAGACCTGACCTCGGAAATCCATTCAATCAAAATATTCGGACTAAATTGGTAAAAAGTATCTTGGTGCGCTGCTTCCGACTGGCCTACTAGAAAACCTACTAGAAATATTCCGTATGACGAATCGGAAGTCTCATGACACGTGCGCATGTGCAGACCCCATTTTACAGATCTCCGAAACAACCGCGCCTATACCGGGTCTAAGTTGAAAATCTGCATATGTGTCAAATTGTTCAAAAGTAGGGTACTGAAAGTTTCATCGCAATCGGTTGATGACTACGCGAGTTATTCCCGAGAAGACAAACGAGGGGTGGCACCCCCTCCTGCACTGGCGAGGGTTAAAACTTAGCTGCTATTCGTGCCTGGCGGGAATGACCTGCGGCCGGTGAGAGCGACCGCATTCAAGGTCTGGTGAAGTCGGGGGACTGGACGTACGGACGACGGGACTGGGGTCAGTTGTTAGCAGGCACGTAGCCAGGATTTCGCCCAGGGAGGGGCGGCGCCTCGAAAGGGCCCCTTCCCGAGCGTTGAAAGGGCCCCTTCCCAAGCGTTGAAAGGCCCCCCCCCCAAAAAAAAAAAACGCATGAAAAGGCACGTTACAAGGCTGGAAAATGCAGTATGGCAGGTATGGCATGGGCCATACCAACGTTTAGGAGCTGGAGTTAGCAAACTGCTTCATCAACTTTGGAACCAGCGACACGAATTTGGAATCAGATATACTAACTTGGAATATTTTTTTTAAGCTCAAGACCTGGAACTCTTTAAAAAATTGCGCGGCGGAGCAGCGCGAAAATTTTGAGTTTTATGCCCTGGGTTGCTTTCTCATCAATGCGTCGCATTGCGTATGGTGCGGACCTCTAAAATTGCTATATTGTGCGTTTAAAAGTGCGGGGAAAAAGTGCTAAAGTGAACTATTTTGCCCAATAATATAGGAAAGTAGCAACATAACACATATATGCGCTGAGAAACTGACCGATTTTTTCCCTAACCCGCATATAATTGAATTTGTAGTTAAATTGCGCCGCGGAGCGGCGCGAAAATTTTGAGTGTTATTCCCTGTACAACTGTATTCTTACTGTTGAAAGGCCCAAGGTCCCTTCAGATCGTCTAGGGGCCTCTCTGACCTTTTCTACGCCCTTCCGACCTGTTCAGGGACTCATCTGGGATCTGCGAAGCAAAAAGACAAGATGTGGGGTGGGTGATATATATAATACAAAAAGGGCTTACTCTACAGGAAAAATAAAATTGGATCTTTCGGGTATATTGTAGTACCCTGACGAAGGGTGTTACAATATACCCGAAAGCTCCGCTTTTAATATTTTTTATTGTGGAGTAAGTCCTCTTTAATCTTCATCTGGGATCTCTACGTGCTTTGACCCTTCCGGTTTCACCAGAGACTCCTCTGTCCTTCCCAGAAGCCCCTCTTGTGTGTCAAGGGGCCCATTCGGCCTGTTCAGAGGTCCTTCCGACCTGGCCAGGGACTGCACTGGCTGCTTTGTCGCCCTGCCGACATGCTCCGGGGCAGGGACGGCAGATTGCGGGGCGTAGGGTACCCAAAATCCCCCCCCCCCCTCAAATGAAAATCCTGGGGAGGGAAAGGGTCATGTTGCTCCCAGATTGAGCAGGCCAAAATATGGGGGGGGGGGCAAAACTACCCTTTGCCCCCCAGAAATTTCGACTGGGGGGAATTTTGGGTACCCTGCCCCCGCAATCCGCCGCCCCTGCTCAGGGGCCCCTCTGACCTGCCCAGGGGCCCCTCCAGTCTGGCTAGGAACTCATCCGGCATGTTCAAGAAGCCTTCCGACCGGCCCAGAGACCCTTTCGGTCTAGCCAGGGGCCCCTCTGACTTGCCCAGGAGCCCCTCCGATCGGCCCAGCGACTCTTCTGGTCGGCCTGCGCTGGCTGCTTTGTCACCCTGCCGACATGCTCAAGGGGCCCTCCGACCTGCCCTGGAGCCCCTCCGTGCTGGCCAGGGGCCACTTCGGCATGTTCAGGGGCCCTTCTCACACGCCCAGGGGTCCTTTCGGTCTGGTCAGGGGCCCCTCCGATCTGCGCAGGGTCCCTTTTAACTTTCAAGGGCCCTCTGGTCTCTACAGGGGCCCTTTAACCTTCTAAGGGGCCATTCT
>JAXIVJ010006716.1:0-7500 GCA_036785665.1 Chirona hameri | reverse complement strand
GGCCCGCTACAACCTGCTCAGGGCCCTCCAACCTGCTCAGGGCCCTTATGACCTGGCTCAGGGGCCCTTATGGCCTGGCATGGGACTGCGCTGGCCGCTTTGTCGCCCTGCCGACATGCTCAGGGGCTTCTCGACCTGCCCAGGGGCCCCTATGTGCTGGCTAGGGGCCCATTCGACGTGTTCATGGTGCCCCATTCGACGTGCTCAGGGGGCCCTCTGACCCGCTCAGGGGCCCTTTCGGTCTGGCCAGGGGCCCTCTGACATACACACAGGGCTCTTTTGAACGTCCAAGGGGCCCTCTGGTCTTTCAGAGAGCCCTGATGGCCCTAAAGGGCCTCTGAAAATCCTCTAAACTCACTAAAAACCACGCTTCGCGTGGTCCACGACCACGCTCATGATACCGCCGCTTCGCGCCGTCTCGTCGGCTCTTTTCGGCGCGCTGCGCGCGCCGAAAAGGACCCTCCCCTTGGCTACGTGCGCTGGATATTTTACACACTGCCCAAACATAACAAATTTCCCGTCCTGAGGCCATTCTTTAAAAAAAAAATCTGAGCCACGGCTCGATTTTTTCTCTCATAAGAATGGTCTCAGAATCCAAATTAATTCCGGACATTCTTATTTTCCCAGCTGGATACCTGCAGAACATGCCGAACTTCCTGCAAAAAAAGGTGGCCGGTTCTGATGCATATCGCCGACTTGCTTGACCGAAACATACGAATTTTTTTATCTGACCAACCAATAACCGTGACCAACCAATAACCGATTCGGTATTGAAATTTGTTGGGTATAACAAGATTTTGGTTTACCGAATAACATCACTAGTACGCACGCATTCAGAAGAGCCGACTCTATTTCCCTTCTTCATTTTCATTCAACTATTTTAATGAAGATCACCAGAAACTCTTACTTCATAACTTTTTCCTTCTTCCAGATATTAATAATTTGACACATTAAGTTGTATCTACACTACGCTGCAGCCTGAAACCAAACTCCGTTCCATCGCCCCTTAGCTTGCCAGGAATGCGTCAGGAATCCCAAAAGTCCAAGTTCGCTGGTGAGGAATTTTAATGTTCTTATGAAAGAGCATGTCTCAGTGATGGTGACTTCATGGACAAAATCGTCGAGAAAGCTGTGTGGAAGGAACCAGTTGAGGACCTAGTTGATTGTTGCGATGTCGGATGCGGTCGCTAAAGCCGCGAAAGAATGCGCCTGGCGCGGTTATTTCACTCTTACCGCCTCGGGTAGACTTCTTAGCCCGTTCGCCGGCACTGCTATTTTTCCGGTTCTTGACATATTGTTCACTATTCACAAGCACCCCTGTAAACCCCCGCATATCATCAGTTGTAAACATGCTTTAGAACATGCCGACATGAATGCACTTCAGGGTTGGTCAAAGATGTTCTGTTACATACAACAATTTACATCTATATGGACACAATGTATCAGCCAAAATTCTGGTCTGACGCAGGGTTCTAAGTCAGATGTCAGTGGCGTACAGAGTATACGGTCATTCAGGGCATGCCTAGTCCTTTGGATCCGATGCGCCCATGCAAAGCTTGGCGCCCCACCGATCAGTGACGGCGCCCCTCCGGCCAGTGGACGGCGCCACTCCGGCCAAGTGAGGAAGCTCTCCCCGGCCAGTGATGGCGCTCTTGCGGCCAGTGATGGCGCCCCGGCCAGTGAGGACGCTCCCTGCCATAGACGGCGCCTCTCCGGCACGTGACAGCGCCCCTCCGGCCAGCGACGGCGCCCCTCCGACCAGTAACGGCGCCCCTCCGACCAGTGACGGCGCCCCCTCCGGCCAGTGAAGGCGCCCCTCCGGCCAGTGAAGGCGCCCCCTCCGGCCAGTGGATTACGCCTCTCCGGCGAGTGACGGCGCCCCCTCCGGACCAGTGGACGGCGCCCCTCCGACCAGTGACGCCCCCCCCCCCCCCGACCAGTGAAGGCGCCCCTCCGACCATTGACGGCGCCCCTCCGTACAGTGACGGCGCCTCTCTCCGCCAGTGACCACGCCCCTCCGGCCCGTGACGGCGCCCCTCCAGCCAGTCACGGCGCCCCTCCGGCTAGCGACGGCACCCCCTTCCAGCCAGTCACGGCGCCCCCTCCGTCCGTCCGTAAGCCCCCTCCGTCCCCCCCCCCCCCCCCACCCACCTGCAAAAATGTCGACAATATTGGTGGCGCCCCTGTCAATCGGGGTGGCGCCCCTCAAGGGCTGTATCAAGGATGTATCCAATTTGTGTCGTCCAAAAAATTCTGTCCCGCATCGTTTTGGAGCGATGACAAACATATTTTGCAAATAATGTATATTCTTAGCCTAAATACCTTAAGGTATGGATCGCAGTTGTAGCGGGGGCAGCCCCCCCCTCCCACACACTTTTTTTTAGAGTGGGGGCCGGGCCCCTGTTGCCGCCGCCCCCCCCCCCCCCCCCCCCCCCCCCCCCCCCCCCCCCCCCCTCCCCCCGGTGGCGACCCCCTGCCCTACTAGCAATATTCCGTATGACGAATCGGAGTGTCTCATGACACGTGCGCATGTGCAGACCCCCATTTTACAGATCTTCGAAACTACCGGGTCTATACCGGGTCTTAAGTTGAAAATCTGCATACAAGACTAGGGTAGGACCACTAGCTGCTTTAAACGTGTCGTGTGCATGTGATAGGTAAGTCGGTGTGCATGTGATCTACCGTAAATCAGATGCTTGCAACTGCTTGGACCTTGAGGACCTATCGATGTGAAAATTCGCATGCATTTCAAGGAACGGCTGTTAGATATTTTGAGCGGTTGTGGAACTGAAGTCACTATGCACTGTGACTTCGCGGACCACTACTTCATATCTCAAACTTCGAGCTTATGCGAAAGGCGCCCCGCTCGGTTCTCGACCATAAAGTCCGTTTTTACGCGTATTATATTGTCTTATGTATTTGTAAACAGCATAAGTTCAGCAGCAACATCGTCACATTTAAAACTAATATTCTATACACTTTTGGTATAGAATCTTCACAAGCATTTGGCCATGGTCTTGTGAAAATATTATTACTATGTCCAGTTGGACATTCGTGCCTTTGCACATTCACAAGGACATTAAAGTGACTGTATTTAGGAAAACTATAGACGATTTCTCCCCCCCACCCCCCCCCTCCAAAAAAAAAACAGTTTACAAAACCTCTGTCTCTGTTTCGGTGCCGAGTCTAACTCTATGCTCTCGCCAGGTGAGTCTCGACTCGCGGGTGCGGGAGGTCATCAACATCAAAGATGCGCTCGCCCAACTCGCGCACGTTCGACGAGGCGCAGATGCAGATCTACACGCTGATGCACAGAGACTCTTACCCTCGCTTCGTCAACTCGTCTGTGTACAAGAAGCTGGCGCAACTGAACAATAACAGCCGGAAGGAGAGCGTGGCGTGACCGTCGCCATGGCCTGCTCCTCAGGTTGCGCCGCGGCCGGCCGAGCCGCCCGCCCGCCGCCCGCCGCCGCAGCACCATGAACTACTGCGTACGCTCAAAGATATTATTTAGTGCAGATGTGCGCTGCCGGCCGTGGTGGCGCTGTGCGTGGTGCGCTGTTCTCTCGGGTGGCTGACGGGCTGACCGCCGTCGTGGGCCGGTCCCGCGCGGCCCGGCTGTGGCCCGCGCCAGCTCCGGGCCCGCCATACGGCGCCGCCTGCGGTTTGCCTTTCATGCGGGACTTTTGAGATGATCTTTTCACTTTTCTCGACCCTCGGCCGGGGCGAGAGTCGGGTTTCAGCGGACAATGGGTGCTGTATGCGACTGTCTTCAGCTGGTATACTGGTGGACGCTCGATCTCTGCTCTCCCCGCCCCGCTGATGCTGCTTTAATCCCCGCTGAGAAGGCTGCTCTGCTTACCCAGCTGGTTCAGTTGGCCTGCGCGGACGGCTATTGCCCGGGGGTGGTTCTCGAGCCTCCTTGCTGCTCTGTCACCGAGGCGCTGAGACGCGGCCGGTGCGGCGCCGATTCAGGCTCGGAACCTGCTCCGAGAAGCAACAACTACTGCCCCGCCGACCGATAGGTAGCGGTTCTTTGTTCTTTGACACTTTGTCTTGTTTACTGGCGATTTTGTAGGTGATGATCTGCTTCCTTTACAGTACGTTATCACTCGGTCATTTTGGCTTCAAACATTTTTTCGCAGTCAGGTTATTGTTGGACAACCATTTGTCACAGTTTTTGGATCTTGACGCAAAAAAAAAAATTGTGACGTTTGAAGTGACCATGTTTCCGGTTTGAGTGTAATCTTTGTGACATATGTATGACCTATTCTGCCGAAAACGAATTTAAAAAAAACCATTTAAACGCACTAAAATGTGTCGGCAATATCACCGCACAGCTCTCGTGATTTCAGCCCACGCTTACATCGCTAAACATCCAATGTTCTGCTTGCTTCGACCTTCATCCCTGTTTAGGTGCATCATCGCATCGGTACAAAGTTGAACGAGCTAATTTCTTGTGAATCGCTTCAAAATAAGATGCGATACTAGAGCAACAGGTATTTGCAAGCTACTACACGACTAAATACGCTTGGCGGACAAATCTCTGGTGTCGGCGCGGCCGTCGGCTGCAGAGAGTGCGGTTGTTGTTTACCATGGTTAGTTCAGTTTTGACCAGTCCGGGATCTGTCTGTTTGCCGCCGGTTTGGGCCCTCTGCGCGGGACCATTGTGTGCCGGCAGTGCAGAGCTGCACCTGCTCGATGCTGTGCCGGCGGCCGTACGGCCGGGCGGACCGCCGAGCCGCTCCCTGGGGACCAGGCACCGCTCGATACCGCCCCAGACACGCGGCGACAGCACGCGGCGGCGGCGGCGGCGGCGGCCGGTCGGGTCGGGTCGGGTCTGGTCGGGCGGCGTCGGGCCGCCGTGCGCAGCCCACTGGCCGGCCACTGCCGCCGGCGAGTCGCTCTCTCTCCCGAGCCCCAGCATCGATCCGTCGGCCGCGTCGTCGGCTGGCGGCCCGCGATTTAGGTCACAGTACCGACGATCGGCGGCGGGTGATGTAGGAAAAACGCCCCGGAGACGGAGTGACCGTTACCAGGGATCCGCCTCCGACTCGCTCCAACTCCCGCTCCCGCTCCCGCTCCCGCTCCCGCTTCCGCTTCCCGCGCCGCCCCCCGCCCGGCCATCAGACCGCCGACTCCGGTGCTCAGCAATAAAGCCAGTCACAAGGCGCGTCGCTGGCGCGCCCCTCTACTCCAGCTAGCGCAGTTTTGTTTGTGTTGACATGCGCAGGGGAATTTTACAAACGGCGCCGCCTGGTCTCCTCTCGGTGTGGCCGATGGGGCGTGTGGTGCGGGCGGCGCGTGGGCGGCAGCCGCCCGGCTGTCTCCCCGGTCCAAGAGACGGTGCTGCGGCCACCGCCTGGTCGCTCGGCCGCCTGGACCACCCGCCGCCGCCGACGCCGCCCAGTCGTCTCCCCCTGGCGGCGGGGGCGGCGAGGTCGCGGTCACTCGGCCTGGGCGGCCTCAGCACCGCGGAGGTGGCGCCGCCCTACCGCCGGCGGCCACCATCCCAGCTAGCTTTAATGGCGCGCCGACCACGTGTGTGTGTAGGACGGAAGAGCGTCGGGTACTTGCGTACTGCGAGTGTGCGTACATATGTATGGGTGAGATGCCTGTGTTTGTTGGGCTGCCGGTCCGGATACTACTATCAGAGTCGGCTCAACTGTCCGTTAGTTGGCTCGACTGTCCGGATACTACTATCAGAGTCGGCTCAACTGTCCGTTAGTTGGCTCGACTGTCCGGATACTACTTCAGAAGTCGGCTCAACTGTCCGTTAGTTGGCTGCCGCCCGGATACTACTATCAGAGTCGGCTCAACTGTCCGTTAGTTGGCTCGACTGTCCGGATACTACTATCAGAGTCGGCTCAACTGTCCGTTAGTTGGCTGCCGGCCCCGGATACTACTATCAGAGTCCGGTCAACTGTCCGTTAGTTGGCTGCCGGCCCGGATACTACTATCAGAGTCGGCTCAACTGTCCGTTAGGGCTGCCGGCCCGGTATACTACTATCAGGTCGCTCAACTGTCCGTTGGCTCGACTGTCCGGATACTACTATCAGAGTCGGCTCAACTGTCCGTTAGTTGCTCGACTGTCCGGATACTACTATCAGAGTCGGCTCACTGTCGTTAGTTGGCTGCCGGTCCGGATACTACTATCAGAGTCGGCTCAACTGTCCGTTAGTTGGCTGCCGGCCCGGATACTACTATCAGAGTCGGCTCAACTGTCGTTTTGGTGGGGAACTATCAGGGGTAACTGGTCGTTAGTTGGCTGCCGGCCCGGATACTACTATCAGAGTCGGCCGTCAACTGTCCGTTAGCTTGGCTGCCTGTCCGGATACTAATTATCAGAGTTCGGCTCAACTGTCCGTTAGTTTGGCTGCCTGGCCCGGATACTACTATCAGAGTCGGCTCAACTGTCCGTTAGTTGGCTCGACTGTCCGGATACTACTATCAGAGTCGGCTCAACGGTCCGTTAGTTGGCTGCCGGCCCGATACTACTATCAGAGTCGCTCAACTGTCCGTTAGTTGGCTGCCCGGCCGGATACTACTATCAGAGTCGGCTCAACTGTCCGTTAGTTGGCTGCCGGCCCGGATACTACTATCAGAGTCGGCTCAACTGTCCGTTAGTTGGGCTGCCGGCCCGGATACTACTATCAGAGTCGGCTCAACTGTCCGTTAGTTGGCTGCCGGCCCGGATACTACTATCAGAGTCGGCTCAACTGTCCGTTAGTTGGCTGCCTGTCCCGGATACTACTATCAGAGTCGGCTCAACTGTCCGTTAGTTGGCTGCCTGTCCCGGATACTACTATCAAGAGTCGGCTCAACTGTCCGTTAGTTGGCTGCCGGCCGGATACTACTATCAGAGTCGCTCAACTGTCCGTTAGTTGGCTCGACGGCCCGGATACTACTATCAGAGTCGGCTCAACTGTCCGTTAGTTGGCTGCCGGCCCGGATACTACTATCAGAGTCGGCTCAACTGTCCGTTAGTTGGCTCGCCGTCCCGGATACTACTATCAGAGTCGGCTCAACTGTCCGTTAGTTGGCTGCCGGCCCGGATACTACTATCAGAGTCGGCTCAACTGTCCGTTAGTTGGCTGCCGGCCCGGATACTACTATCAGAGTCGGCTCAACTGTCCGTTAGTTGGCTGCGCGTCCGATACTACTATCAGAGTCGGCTCAACTGTCCGTTAGTTGGCTGCCGGCCCGGATACTACTATCAGAGTCGGCTCAACTGTCCGTTAGTTGGCTGCCGGCCCGGATACTACTATCAGAGTCGGCTCAACTGTCCGTTAGTTGGCTGCCGGCCCGGATACTACTATCAGAGTCGGCTCAACTGTCCGTTAGTTGGCTCCGGCCCGGATACTACTATCAGAGTCGGCTCAACTGTCCGTTAGTTGGCTGCCGGCCCGGATACTACTATCAGAGTCGGCTCAACTGTCCGTTAGTTGGCTCGGACTGTCCGGATACTACTATCAGAGTCGGCTCAACTGTCCGTTAAGG
>JAXIVJ010006715.1:5000-62500 GCA_036785665.1 Chirona hameri | reverse complement strand
AAGATGTAAGTTTAGAACCACGAAACTTTTACATAATAAATTTCACAGCGGCAAGAGCATGCTGTGCAAAATGTGGATCTCTGTCTTGCATAGATTCGCCACTGTTAGCCTGATCAATTTTGTTGTTCGCGGCTCCGCGGCGTTCAGTCGCGGAAAAAAGCTCGTTCGAATCAGTTTTTTTTCCGCCGGTCCGCAGATGGCCGGCCGACGACATTCGTCCGCGATTTTTGACGTTTGGGCTGACGCGAAGGCGGAAAGTCGCTAAAGATGCGCAGAAAGTCGTAGTGATATCGCGACCTCCGCGCGCCGAATGGCCTAGTGTGCGGCCGCCTTTACAGGACTTCAGCAAACATTGGAAGGTGCGGCGCCGCGCTTCGGCGGGTATTCTCGCCGCTAGAAAAGACTGAACTGCGCCAGATTTGCAAAATCTTTCAAGAGGCGCACCATGTCTAAAAAAATAGCATAACAAAATATACCTAACCTAACCCGGGTGCCTGGTGCGCCTCTTCTGGCGCCTTTTTCCAGGACGCTGTACGACAGCGCTTCCTGAAGACTTTCTGAAGACTTTCGACGTCAGATTCTAGAGTTAATCTAGATGTTTTATGAAGATTTTCGGAGGATTATAGAGTTTTTAAACAAAAATAGAGGTTCTTAGAGGTTTTGGGAATGTCCATTGGTTTTTGATCATGCATCGCCGCTTCGCGTATATAGGCTCCGTCGGCGCTCCGCGTAGAGGCGCCTCGGGGGGGGGGGGGCGGCCGGGGGGCGGCCGCCCCCCGACGCCCCCCCCTGTATCCGCCCTGGGGGGGGGGGGGCGGCCGCCCCCCGCCGCCCCCCCCCCCCCTGTATCCGCCCCTGGCGCAGTCATCGTCCACTGTTACCGTGCTCGTTTTCCCCACGTAGCGAGATTTCTCCCAGTGCAAGCAGCTCATCTGTGGAGCGTGAAAGCTCGCGACATGTCAGGTTCAGTTCCGATAGCATTGTCGCGCCGCCTGTCGCGAGTGAGCCGATGGATGCCCTTACGTCGAAGTTAAAGAGTACGTCGTGTTCCGAGTCGCCTTGTTGTTAACCCGCAGTTGAAATCGTATGATTGATTCATAGTGGTCAAATTAACTGCTTGTCAACGCACTCGAAGAAGATATTATTATTTTACTCGCATTAGTCACTTGGTTTCTAAATGTGTTCGAATACGTATGTGTGTTCCGAGTGTATGTGGCGTGAAGAGCTATTTGTGTTCTTTTTGAAAATGTTGTAACAGCGTCACAACAATTTGGGCAGGTGTGCCGACCCCAGATTCCGGAATGAGTGCGCTCCTGCGTGGGCTGACCTGGGGCCGCCCACGGCACCGTCCTGGGTCGGCCGGACTGGCCGGTCAGTGTGTTGTGTTGGCTCCCGCGGGAGGGACATTGCACGCCAATACACATACCGAACAGAGCTGTACAGCTCTGTAAGAAATGATAATTAGCAAAAAAATCCCCCCCCCCGCTCAACGGCTGTTGGTGTTGACAAGCGACGACCCGACGCCACCACCCCCGGTGAGCAACTTTTCGCTGACGAAACGGAGCGAAATTCCCCCCCCCATGTCCGTGAAGTTAGCGTCGGATTCGGATTCGAATTCAGCGTCGACTAGCGATTCGCTTCCAAATCTGGTTACAGGTCAATTGGGGCACGCTCATTACGAAAATAAAATTTATTTTGTCATTCAAGGTCATCTTCAAGTTCATTGTCAAGGTCAAAGGACGGGGCGCCTCAAAACGCTCTTAAGGGTTGCTCCAATTGCAAAAATAATGGTATCAGTCGATTCCCCGGGTCCATATCTAACCTCCGCATTGGCAACCTCACGCGTGCCTTATATCCTTGAGACCATAACAGGTTCGCAAGGACGGGGCGCCTCAAAACGCCCTTAAAGGTTGCTCCAATTGCAAAAACAATGGTCTCAGTCGATTCCTCAGGTCCATATCTAACCTCCGCATTGGAAACCTCACGCGTACCTCATATTCTTGAGACCATAAAAGGTTCTCAAAGGACGGGGCGCCCCAAAACGCCTTTAAGGGTTGCTCCAATTGCAAAAATAATGGTCTCAGTCGATTCCCCGGATCCATATCTAACCTCCGCATTGGTAACCTCACGCGTGCCTTATATCCTTGATACCATAAAAGGTTCTCAAAGGACGGGGCGCCTCAAAACGCCCTTAACGGTTGCTCCAATTGCAAAACAATGGTCTCAGTCGATTCCTCAGTTCCATGGAATTGAGAACCTCACGCGTTGGAAACCTCACGCGTGCCTCATATCCTTGAGACTATAAAAGGTTATCAAAGGACGGGGCGCCTCAAAACGCCTTTAAGGATTGCTCCAATTGCAAAAATAAAGTTCTCAGTCGATTCCACGGGTCCATATCTAACCTCCGCATTGGCAACCTCACGCGTGCTTTATATCCTTGAGACCCTAAAAGGTTCTCAAAGGACGGGGCGCCTCAAAACGTCCTTAACGGTTGCTCCAATTGCAAACACAATGGTATCAGTCGATTCCTTAGGTCCATATCTAACCTCCGCATTGGAAACCTCACGCTTTCCTCATATCCTTGAGACCATACAAGGTTCTAAAAGGACGGGGCGCCTCAAAACGCCCTTAAGGGTTGCTCCAATTAAAAAAATAATGGTCTCAGTCGATTCCCCGGGTCCATATCTAACCCCCGCATTGAAAACCTCACGCGTGCCTCATATCCTTGAGACCATAAAAGGTTCTCAAAGGACGGGGCGCCTCAAAACGCCCTTAAGGATTGCTCTAATCGCAAAAATAATGGTCTCAGTCGATTCCTCGGATCCATATCTAACCTCCGCATTGGCAACCTTACGCGTGCCTTATATCATTGATACCATAAAAGGTTCTCAAAGAACGGGGCGCCTCAAAACGCCCTTAAAGGTTGTTCCAATGGCACAAATAATAATCTCAGTAGATTTCCCGGGTCCATATCTAACCTACGCATTGCCAACCTCACACGTGCTTCATATCCTTGAGACAATAAAAGGTTATCAAAGGACGGGGCGTCTCAAAACGCCCTTATGGGTTGCTCCAATAGCAAAAATAATGGTCTCAGTCGTTTCCTCAGGTCCGTATCTAACCTCCGCATTGGCAACCTCACGCGTGCCCCATATACTTCAGACCATGCAAGGTTCTCAAAGGACGGGACGCCCTTAAGGGTTGCTTCGCTTCACAATGTGGTTACAGTTCAATTCGGGCACACTGATCACGAAAATAACATTCATTTTGACATTCAAGGTCATCTTCAAGGTCGTTTGCAGGGTCAAAGGACGGGGCGCCTTAACACGCCCTTAAGGGTTGCTCCAATGGCAAAAATAATGGTCTCAGTCGATTTCCCGGGCCCATATCTAACCTCCGCATGTGCAACCTCACGCGTGCCTCATATCCTTGAGACCATAAAAGGTTCTCAAAGGGCGGGGCGCCCAAAACGCCCTTATGGGTTGCTCGAATAGCAGAAATAATGGTCTCAGTCGATTCCTCAGGTCCGTCTCTAACCTCCGCATTGGCAACCTCACGCGTGCCTCATATATTTGAGACCATACAAGGTTCTCAAAGGCCGGGGCGCCCTCAAGGGTTGTTTCGCTTCACAATGTGGTTACATTTCAATTCGGAAACGCTGATCACGAAAATAACATTCATTTTGACATTCAAAGTCATCTTCAAGGTCGTTTGCAAGGTCAAAGGACAGGGCGCCTTAAAACGCCCTTAAGGGTTGCTCCAATTGCAAAAAAAATGGTCTCAGTCGATTCCCCGGGTCCATAAATAACCTCTGCTTGGGCAACCTCACGCGTGCTTTATATCCTTGAGACCATAGATGGTTCTCAAAGGACGGGGCGCCTCAAAACGCCCTTGAGGGTTGGTCCAATTGCAAAAAAATGTATCAGTCGATTCCCCGGGTCCATAACTAACCTCCGCTTGGGCAACCTCACGCGTGCCTTACATCCTTGAGACCATAAAAGGTTCTCAAACGACGGGGCGCCTCAAAACGCCCTTAACGGTTGCTTCAATTGCAAAACAATGGTCTCAGTCGATTCCCCAGGTCCATATCTAACCTCCGCGTTGGAAACCTCACGCGTGCCTCATATCCTTGAAACCATAAAATGTTATTAAAGGACGGGGCGCCTCAAAACGCCCTTAAGGGTTGCTCTAATCGCAAAAATAATGGTCTCAGTAGATTCCTCGGGTCCATATCTAACCTCCGGATTGGCAACGTCACGCGTGCTTTATATTCTTGAGACCATAAATGGTTCTCAAAGGACGGGGCGCCTCAAAACGAGGCGGAGGTTAGATATGGACCTGAGGAATCGACTGCGACAATTGTTTTTGCAATTGGAGCAACCGTTAAGGGCGTTTTGAGGCACCCCGTCCTTTGACCTTGCAAACGACAATGAAGATGACCTTGAATGTCAAAATGAAATTTATTTTCGTGATGAGCGTGCCCGAATTGAACTGTCACCACATTGTGAAGCGAATCAACCCTTAAGGTCGCCCCGTTCTTTGAGAACCTTGTATGGTCTCAAGTATGAGGCACGCGTGAGGTTGCCAATGCGGAGGTTAGATATATTGACCTGAGGAATCGACTGAGACCATTATGTTCGCTATTGGAGCAACCCATAAGGGAGTTTTGAGGCGCCCCGTCCTTTGTGAACCTTTTATGGTTTAAAGGATGAGGCACGCGTGAGGTTTCCAATGCGGAGGTTAGATATGGACCTGAGAAATCGACTGAGACCATTGTTTTTGCAATTGGAGCAACCTTTAAGGGCGTTTTGAGTCCATTGAGAACCATTTATGGTTTCAAGGATATAAAGCACGCCTGAGATTGCCAATGCGGAGGTTAGATATGGACCCGAGGAATCGACTGAGACCATTATTTTTCGATTAGAGCAACACTTAAGGGCGTTTTGAGGCGCCCCGTCCTTTGAGAACCTTTTATGGTCTCAAGGATATGAGGCACGCGTGAGGTTGTCAATGCGGAGGTTAGATATGGACCCGGGGAATCGACTGAGACCATTATTTTTGCCATTGGAGCAACCCTTAGGGGCGTTTTAAGGCGCCCGTCCTTTGACCTTGCAAACGACCTTGAAGATAACCTTGAATGTCAAAATCAATGTTATTTTCGTGAGCAGCATGCCCGAATTGAACTGTAACCACATTGTGAAGAGAAGCAATCCTTAAGGGCGCCCCGCCTTTTGAAAACCTTGTATGGTTTCAAGTATATGAGGCACGCGTGAGGTTGCCAATGCGCAGGTTAGATACGGACCTGATGAATCGACTGAGACCATTATTTTTGCTATTGGAGCAACCCATAAGGGCGTTTTGAAGCGCCCCGTCCTTTGAGAACCATTTATGGTCTCAAGAATATAAAGCACGCGTGACGTTGCCAATGCGGAGGTTAGATATGGAGCCGGGGAATCGACTGAGACCATTATTTTTGCAATTGGAGCAAGCCTTAAAGGCGTTTTGAGGCGCCCCGTCCTTTGAAAACCTTTTATGGTCTGAAGGATATGAGGCACGCGTGAGGTTTCCAATGCGGAAGTTAGATATGGACCTGAGCAATCGACTGAGATCATTGTTTTTGCAATTGCAGCAACCGTTAAGGGCGTTTTGAGGCGCCCCGTCCTTTGATAACCTGTAATGGTTTCAAAGATATAAGGCACGCGTGAGGTTGCCAATGCAGAGGTTAGATATGGACCCGGGGAATCGACTGAGACCATTCATTTTTTTTTGTGAAATTGGAGCAACGCTTAAAGGCGTTTTGAGGCGCCCCGTCCTTTAAGAACCTTTTATGATCTCAAGGATATGAGGCACGCGTGAGGTTTCCAATGTGGAGGTTATATATGACCCAAGGAATCGACTGAGACCATTATTTTTGCGATTAGAGCAACCCTTAAGGGCGTTTTGAGGCGCCCGTCCTTTGATAACCTTTTATGGTCTCAAGGATATGAGGCACGCGTGAGGTTGCCAATGTGGAGGTTAGATATGCACCCGGGAAATTGACTGAGACCATTATTTTTGCGATTGGAGCAACCCTTAAGGGCGTTTTGAGGCGCCCCGTCCTTTGACCTTGCAAACGACCTTGAACATGACCTTTACATGTCACAATGAATGTTATTTTCGTGATCAGCGTGCCCGAATTGATCTGTAACCACATTGTGAAGCGAAGCAACCCTTAAAGGAAATAGTTCACCTTCGGAACATTTTTCAGAACACGATTTTATTATATTTTTTAATACATTTTCTTTTTTTCTTTTCAAAAATGGTCCTACATCGCGCCAATTCAGGACAGAAGGTCGTAAATTATTAATGTTATGGTGTGCGTTATTGGTCTGCGCATGCGCCCTGGTAGTGCTGGCACTCTCAGACGGTACGGTATATCATATATGCGCCGCATTCCTTCGCCAAAAAGTCAAATATCTTCGGCTGGAGTCTTTTCAGCCAAGAAAAGTTGCAGATAAGGATTTCTCAACACGGGCTACAAAACTGCTATTTCAGTTCAAAATCCCATGTTGAAGGTGAACTATTTCCTTTAAGGGCGCCTTGTCCTTTGAGAACCTTGCATTGTCTCAAGGATATAAGGCACGCGTAAGGTTGCCGATGCGGAGGTTAAATATGGACCCGAGGAATCGACTGAGACCATTATTTTTTCGATTAGAGCAACCCTGAAGGGCGTTTTGAGGCGCCCCGTCCTTTGAGAACATTTTATGGTTTCAAGGATATGAGGCACGCGTGAGGTTTCCAATGCGGAGGTTAGATATGGACCTGTGGAATGGACTGAGACCATTTTTTTTTGCAATTGGAGCAACTTTTAAGGGTGTTTTGAGGCGCCCCGTCCTTTGAGAACCTTTTATGGTCTCAAGGATATAAAGCATGCGTGACGTTGCCAATGCGGAGGTTAGATATGGACCCGGGAAATCGACTGAGACCATTATTTTTGCAATTGGAGCAACCCTTAAAGGCGTTTTGAGGCGCCCCGTCCTTTGATAACCTTTTATGGTCTCAAGGATATGAGGAACGCGTGAGGTTTCCAATGCGGAGGTTAGATATGGACCTGAGGAATGGACTGAGACCATTGTTTTTGCAATTGGAGCAACCGTTAAGGGCGTTTTGAGGCGCCCCGTCCTTTGATAACTTGTTATGGTCTCAAGGATATAAGGCACGCGTGAGGTTGCCAATGCGGAGGTGAGATATGGACCCGGGGAATCGACTGAGACCATTATTTTTTTTCTTCTTCAATTGGAGCAACTCTTAACCCACGCACTGCAGGAGCTTTGCGCCGAACACGAACTGCAGGGGGGTTGATTTCCGCCCCCCCCCCCTGAGATCTTGAAAACTACGCTACGTAGCGAGAAGCGGGAAAAGGCATTTGATAGCTTGATACATGTTCTATCGAAAGTATTTCAGTGTTCTTTTAGGTCAGGTCAAAATTGAGGTCACCAGAGGTCATCAAAGGTCAAACTTTCCAGTTTTTCCTGTTTTAGAACATCGCTCCAGAATTTCCCATATATCTCAGAAACGATGCTAGTTAGAAACAAACGGAAAAAGCAAACGCCAGCCAATTCAATTTTCAATCGCTATGGTGTCCTCAGATTTGAGCTCAGATTAATATTTGAGGCTCCAGAGGTCAAAAAGGGGAAAAATGCAGTTTTTTTGCTAAATCATTTTTTTGCTATTAACTTTGTATTTAATTAAGATAACGGAAAACGGTTTACGCCATTGTGTTTATCTTGTCAAGGCGCTTCTAATGATATACATGGTGACCTTGTTAAGTCAACTAAACAATTTGACCTCAGGTCAAGGTCAAATGGTGACCCAAGTAGGGTATGTTGCATATGGGAAGACGTATCTCGACGAGACAAACACATTGATGTCTGTTTTACTTCTCTATCTTCATTATGACGGGAGTTATTGACAAAAAAGTGATGGTGACTGTTATGTGTACCGTCTCCGATCGCTCACGCTAGTGTGCCGGTTACAATGCCAGACACTGTACCCGTGTCTGCGTCTGGCCCGGTCAGCGCCCCGGGCGGGGACCGGGTGAGCCGAGGCTGGGGTCGCGGGACCGGGAGCGGGGCAGTGTCGCCCAGGACGTCGCCGGGGCCGGGCTACAATACAGGTTGACCAGAGTTACCGTATCTGCCTCGGGAGTCACTGCGGTCGGGACACAACATTGGCGACGAGGATGAAGCCTTCCACTGCCCAGGTGTGCGCCGGCTTGGTGTAACGTCGTCTGCTGGTACGGTACGTCACCATGGAACGGGACATGGCACCGCTGGCGCCGTTCAATTGCGCCGAGCCATGCAAGTGGGACAGTTGGAAGCGCTCGTTTGATTATTATATTGCGGCCTCGGACATCACATCTGAGTCTCGGAAGATAGCAGTTCTGTTGCATGTTGGTGGACTTGATCTGCAGGAAGTGTTTCACTCTGTTGTGGACGCAAGTGTCAAGGTTGAAACATTGCAGGACGTGTTTGATGTTTTTGATAAACAGTTCTTGCCGAAGAGGAACGTAATTTACGAGAGACATGTCTTCCGTAAAGAAGCTCAGAGGTCGGGAGAGACCGTCGATATTTTTGCAACCAGGCTCCGAGGCCTAGTAAAGACATGCGAGTATGGTTCCCTTCAGGATGAAATGGTCAAGGATCAGATCGCAGACAAGTGTTTGAGCCACCGCTTACGATGCCATCTGCTCAGGGAACAGTGTCTGACGCTGGAGTCGGCGCTGACATTCGCGAGGTCCATGGAAGATGCCGACAGACAAGCAGAGCTGATGGGGGATCGTGCAGCGGAGGACCACGCCGCACGTGCCGTCGCCACCAGCCGGTCCGGCCGGAGGTCGCCCACCAGAGCTTCGGATCAGGCAGACGGTAGGGTGAAATGCATCCGCTGTGGCAAAGGCTATCACGATTCCGAGGACTGTTTTGCCAGAAACAAGAAATGTCATGGTTGTGGTAGGGTAGGCCATTACCAGAGGATGTGTCGCAGTGGTGACCGATCCCGAACAGGTCGAAGGCAAGTTCGCCTTGTAACGTCGGACCACGAGGACCACGTCTTCCGCCTCGCTGCTGCAGATCGCGATAGAACGTATCCTGTGCAAGTAAGTGACCAGTCGTGCGACTTGCTTGTTGACTCAGGCGCCACCTGCAATGTTATGAGCGAGGCTCTATTCAGAGAACGGTTCGAAAGTAAGCGGCTGCTGCCGAATCGTAACAAGTTGTACGCATATGGGTCCGGAAAACCGATGAGTGTCATTGGTCAGTTCAAGACGTGCGTCACATTTCGTGATAGCACAGTGCAGACCGTGTTCCATGTAATTCCTGGGTCACATCAGTCTCTGCTGGTAAAGGATACGTCTGAGAGGCTGGGCCTGCTCCATGTGGGGCCCCAGGTCAGACGCGTCACCGACCGGGGTCACCCTGCTAACAGATATCCCGCTCTGTTCAGGGGACTTGGCAAGCTGAAGGACTTGCAGCTGACGGTGCCGATCGATCCAGAAGTCGCGCCGGTCGCCCAGAAGGTCCGGAAGATCCCTTTCTCTCTCCAGGGCCCCGTGGAGCGGAAGCTGAAGGAGCTGCTGGACGAGGATATTGAGAAGGTCAGTGGTCCGACCCCGTGGGTATCACCTGTCGTTTGTATTCCAAAGAAGAACGGGGATATCAGACTGTGTTGATATGAGACGGGCCAACACAGCTGTGATCAGAGAAAGACATCCGATGCCAACTTTGGACGATGTCTTGCATGAGATGACGGGCGCTAGCATGTTTTCTAAGCTTGACCTGGCTCAGTCCTTCCACCAGATCGAGCTGGATGAGGCGTCGCGGGGTATCGCCACCTTTGTCACACACAAAGGGCTGTACCGCTACAAACGTCTGTTCGGTATATCGTGTGCCCCCGAGATGCATCAGCGGGTGATTCAGCAGGTGCTGGAGGGATGCGAGGGAGTTCGGAATATCGCTGATATCATTGTGTTCAGCGCTACGGCTGAGCAGCATGACCGACGGCTGGACGCGGTGCTTCGTCGTTTACAGGATGCTGGTCTGAAGCTGAACGGGGAGAAGTGTCGGTTCGGCATGACTGAGCTGACGTTCATGGGACACCGTCTCAGCAAGGTCGGAGTTACAGCAACCGATGACAAGGTCGCTGCGGTCTTGAACGCCAGAGAGCCGCGGACCGCTTCTGAAGTGCGTTCGTTTCTCGGTCTGGTCACGTTTTTAAGTAGTTTCTTACCTGATCTGTCCAGTCTCTGCGCCCCTCCGTGATCTGACCAAGTCAGGGGTGGCATGGAAGTGGGAGAAACCCGAGAGGGACGCTTTCAGTGAGCTTAAGCGGAGGCTGGCTAACAAAAACGTTCTCGCCTACTTTTCCCTGACAGCAGAAACTCAGCTCGTGGTGGACGCTTCGCCAGTGGGGTTAGGTGCAGTCCTGCTCCAGAGACAGCGCACAGGCGCGTTCCAGACAGTCGAGTATGCCAGCCGGAGCTTAAGTGATGTCGAGCGCCGGTATTCGCAAACAGAACGCGAAGCCCTGGCAGTAGTCTGGGGTTGTGAACGTTTTCATCTGTATCTGTATGGCATCGATTTTGAGCTGCTCACCGATCATAAAGCTCTTCAGACGATTTTCTCACCTGCGTCAAAGCCACCAGCCAGAGTAGAGGTGGGTGCTCCGCCTGCAGCCGTATCGTTACCGGGTGAAGCATATCCCTGGGCCGCGAAACATCGCTGACTGTTTCAGCAGGCTGACGCAGACTGCGGCAACTGCTACCGACGGCGGGGACCACTACGCACGTTTCGTGGCTCTGCACGCCGTGCCTGCCGCACTGCAGAAGAGCGACATCCAGAGAGAGACCGCAAGAGATGATGAGCTGCAATCGGTAATGAGATGTCTGCCGAACGGTAAGAAACTGGACTGTCCGAGGCCTTATAGGACGCTGTGGCAAGAGCTGTCTGTCTGTGATGACATGCTGCTGCGCGGAAACCGACTTGTTGTGCCAGAGACGCTGCGTGGGAAAGTTCTGGAGCTTGCCCACGAGGGTCACCAGGGTATTGTCCGCACCAAACAGAAGCTCAGAAGTAGCGTGTGGTGGCCTGGGGTGGATGTGGATGCGGAGCGGCTGGTGAGGTCATGTCACGCGTGTCGGATTGTGTCTGCAGGGAACCCACCTGAGCCGATCTCTACCACGGAGCTTCCCACAGGACCTTGGGAGGACCTGAATCTCGATCTTTGTGGGCCGTTCCCTGGTGGTGAGAATTTGATTGTTCTCGTCGACAAGTATTCGAGGTGGGTGGAAGTGGAAACTATGTGTTCAACCACAACACGAGATGTCGCTGTCCGACTTGAGAAGATATTCGCTAGTCACGGTTTCCCCCTGACGCTGACTACCGATAACGCCCGCAATCTCACTTCGGCAGAGTTCGAGGACTTCTGCAAGGTGCGTGGGATCCGGCATCTGACGGTGACACCACTCTGGCCACAGGCGAACGGACTGGTCGAGCGTCAGAACCGGACTCTGCTGAAGGCCATCAGGACGGCCGTGGCGGAGGGGCGGAACTGGCCGTCCAGTCTACAGACGTTTCTGCTGGCGTACCGGACTACGCCTCACCCCGCTACTGAAGTCAGCCCTGCTGAGCTTTTTTTTCTTTTTTTCCCGGACCGGCCTATAGCCATTTTCCGGGTGGGGAGTGACATCTGGCAATTTGCCAGGAAAAGAGTTACGTTATCCGGTTTATGTGAACCCGGGCAAGCTAGGGAGAAGGGTAGCTATTTTACGTTAATTAATTACGTTAACCGGTTTATGTGAACCCGGAAAATGTATTGTTCAAAGTAAATATAATATCTAACACTACGTTAAGTATTTCGTTAAAGGTCAAATATAATATCTAGCATTACGTTAAGTATTTAGTTCAAGGTAAAGAAATAAGTAAAACGCGAGACACACATACATACATATTTTTATTACATACACTTGTACAGTGTCAGTGTTGATGGAGCCGTGGGGGTGCCGTCATTGCAACAACGGGAGACTGTTGCCAGTCTCCCTGGCTCCGGCGCCTCGGCGAGACCTGGTTGTGGGGTGTATTTAGCTGGGCGAAAAGTCCTGAATAATAAAAAAAAAACAGCGTCTAAGGCAGAGGGGAAAAACCTGCGCGGTGGGCCAAAAATGCGCAGGGCCAAAAACCCTGTTATATTTGTTTAGCTAAACATGTTTGGTAGAGATAATCTAAAAGGAGACCTATCAATTCAGTATAACTATCACCTAACAGTGTTTGAAGATTTAATGTGATGCGATTTTGTTGTGTGTAATTAATAATGTTCTGTCGTTTATCGTTGTGTACTGGGCAAGAAATAAGTAAGTGCTTGATTGTGTAGCGCGGATAACCTGGGCAATGTTGGCAATTTGGTGGCGGGAGGTTCTCCATAATATAATGAGTAATTTTTGTATGACCGAGACGGAGGCGCGCCAATATTATCTCCTCTCTACAATTCTGGTGGCTAGATATAAAATGTTGGACTTTTGGCTTGATCGGATAAAGATGAAAATGCGGAGCAGCGTCCCACTCGCGCTGGCGCAATATGATAAGTTGAGAATTAATATAATTTAACACGTCTGATACTGGGCTTGGTAATTGATTTTCTGAAGATAATTCTAGGCTCAATTTCGCAAGTCTGTCGGCTTCCTCGTTTCCCGGGATACCGGCGTGTCCTGGGATCCAAAGGAATTTAATACTATTGTTTGTACTGTTTTAAATACTTGATTATCTGTCTGATTTTAAATACTATCGGGTTTCTAGTCACTAATCGAGGAAATGGCCGTGAGCGAGGCGGACGAGTCTGTGCAAATGACTACTTCCTTAAGTTTTTCTTTTCTGACATATATTAATGCTAATAAAATGGATGACAATTCCGCTGTGTATACGCTATTTATGTCGGGAAGTCTAAAGTTATTGCTAACTGTGTTTGTGTAGAATGCACCACCGGTTCGGCCGTCGCCCCGTGAACCGTCTCTGTATATGTATGTGTATGTGTTGTGTTGTGCTTTGTGTTCGTGGAAGAGTGAGTGTTTCTGACGCGGTGACTGTGTTTTTGTTGTGTGTGAAGAGGCGGTGTGTGTCTGGTTGTGTCGAGCCAGTGAGATGTGAGTGGTGGCGTTGGCATTGTGGTGATGTGAGCGATGTTGAATAGTGTGAGTGTTTGTCTGATTCTGTGACTGATAAGCGGGTGTCGTTTTTGTAGTAGTGTTTGTCGTCTAGTGGGTGCGGGGTGATTTAAGATGTGGAATGTTGGGCGTGTGGGGTGTGAACTTGCTCTGGCGTAGAATCTAAGTAATGTGTATTTGCGTCGGCGGCAGAGTGTGGGAATGTTTGTGTCGATGTGTAAGTTTGTGGTGTTGGTGGTGCGGCAGGCTCCAGTCACTATGCGCAAGGCAGCGTTTTGGACAGTTTGCAATTTTTTAATTTGTTTGGAACATATGTCATCAAATAAGAATGCGTTATAGTCCAGTACTGGGCGTATCAGGGAAGTATATAGTTGGATGAGAGTGGCACGATCTGCGCCCCACTCTCGACCAGCCAATGACTTCATAATATTAATTCGTCGCGTACATCTCTGCACTAAATCATTGAAGTGTGGGATGAACGAGAGACGTGTCTAGCGTTATTCCCAGATACTTGAATGATTTGACAAAAGGGATAATTTGATTGTTATATTTTAATGGAATGTAGGGTTCCACATATGCGGGTTTCTTTGAAAAAATTAGGGATGCAGATTTACTTGGAGAAATTTCCAGACCCCATTGGTCGCACCATACCTTTATATCAATGAGTACTAGTTGTAACATTTTGCTGGCTTGATCGACACTCGGGTGCGAGAACCACACCGCCAGGTCATCAGCGTACATTGCAAATTTGAGACCTTTGTCGATCTTGTTAATATTACTGAAAATGTCGTTAATCATAATTAAAAATAGGGTCGGGGAGAGGACCGATCCCTGTGGGACACCGTGGTCCTGATTTTGATTTGGAGAATGTGTTGCCGCACCTTACATTAAAAGTTCTATTTTCTAAAAAGTTTTGGATAAATTTGGCGAGTCGACCTCGAATTCCGGCCTTATGGACCTTTACTAGAAGTGCGGTTTTGTTGACTGTCAAACGCAGCTCTCAAATCAAGAAAGAGGGTAACTGACCTCTCTCCCTCGAAAGCCGCGCTGGACAGAGTCGATAAGACCAACTAAATTGTCCGCAGTGGAGCGACCAGGTCGAAAACCACTTTGGTGTGGGGTAAGTAAATTATTTGATTCAATGTATGTCCTGATGCGTCCATTAACCATGCGTTCGAATAGTTTACATGCACAACTAGTTAGAGAAATAGGGCGATAGCTAGCGGGAGAAGATTTAGGTTTGCGAGGTTTAAGTATAGGAATTAGCGTACTATTATGCCAAGATTCAGGGAAAGTGCCGTCAAACCACATGGTATTGAAGGCTGTTAGTAAGTTGGTGAGACCAGTCTCTGTCAAGTTTTTGAAGGAGTACTCAATTTGATCTGGCCCTACAAAAGTTTTACCACATTTACCTATAGCGTACGTTAACTCTGAGTTGGTAAAAAGAGTTGTATATTTCTACGTTATTAGAGTCAAAGCTAATAGATTGAAATTGATCGTTAAGTTGGTTAGTAAAAGTTGGTGTACATTGTTGTGAGCTGCTCTGCGGCCGGAAGCTGCGCACCAAGATGCCGGCCGTGACACGTCCTGCGCCGGCGCCTGGCCGGCCTGCTGTGCAGCAGAGGAACGAGCGCTACCGTGAGGCGGGGAAACGCTACGCTGACCACCGGCGACGCGCGGTTCCGTCGGACATCAGTGTCGGTGACCGAGTGCTCGTCAAAATCCCTAGAAAACTCACCAAACTGTCTTGTGCTTTCTTTGCGGAGCCGTATACAGTAGTCAGTAAAGGGCTCTCAAGTAACTGTTAGAAGGCCGTCGGATGGCAGGCTGTTCAAGCGGAACAGCAGTTTTGTAAAACGATACGTAACGCGTGATCTTGTAGAGCCCCCGTCATTCCCATGTAGCGACGGTCCAGTGTCCACCGCTCCGCCAAGCAGCAGGGCAGAACCCGCGCCCGAAAGACCTGACCGATGTGAGCGGAGCACGGAGCTTCGCACGCGCAGTGGCCGGCTAGTCGTGAAACCGCAGTGGTACGGTGATGTCGTGGAATATTGAACATTTGGTTACTGAGCGTTGAGAAGGTGTGTTGGTGTGCATCCGTATTTGGTAATTTTGCTCAGTTTGGGATTCAGATTGTGTCCAAGTTGGGAAGGGAATGTTATGTGTACCGTCTCCGATCGCTCACGCTAGTGTGCCGGTTACAATGCCAGACACTGTACCCGTGTCTGCGTCTGGCCCGGTCAGCGCCCCGGGCGGGGACCGGGTCAGCCGAGGCTGGGGTCGCGGGACCGGGAGCGGGGCAGTGTCGCCCAGGACGTCGCCGGGGCCGGGCTACAATACAGGTTGACCAGAGTTACCGTATCTGCCTCGGGAGTCACTGCGGTCGGGACACAACAGTGACCTCGCATTGCCTCAAATGACCCAATAGGGGTCACTGAACAAAAATTACACCTGGATCATCAAGAATATCCTATAATAACATGATCCAGAAGTAATTGGACTAATATCATGCATATCCTTGAAATAGGAAGCATTGTATATTTCCCCATTGACTTAGTATGGGGAGGTTACGAAATTGACCTGACCTTAGGTCACCGATATCAAAATTCCGATATAAACGAATTGTAAGTACTTATGCCCTCATGATATCCTGTAAGTTTCAAACTAATCGGTGAAAAACTCTGGCTTTGGCACAACTGCAAACATTTTTGGAGGTGGGGTCACTTGACCTGGTCTCGTGACCTGACCTGACCCGAGGATATTTTTTTTCTCTCAAAGTGTGCGCAATTGATGTCCTAACAGGTGTGCCAAAACTCGGCGGCGCTGCGCGCCGCCGTTTTTTCGCTATCTTTGAGAAACCTGGGGGGGGGGGGGGGGGAAATCAACCCCCATGCAGTGCGCGGGTTAAAGGCGTTTTGAGGCGCCCCGTCCTTTGAGAACCTTTTATGGTCTCAAGGATATGAGGCACGCGTGAGGTTTCCAATGCGGAGGTTAGATATGGACCTGAGGAATCGACTGAGACCATTGTTTTTGCAATTGGAGCAACCGTTAAGGGCGTTTTGAGGCGCCCCGTCCTTCGAGAACCTGTTATGGTCTCAAGGATATAAGGCACGCGTGAGGTTGCCAATGCGGAGGTTAGATATGGACCCGGGGAATCGACTGATACCATTATTTTTGCAATTAGAGCAACTCTTAAGGGCGTTTTGAGGCGCCCCGTCCTTTGACCTTAAAATGACCTTGAAGATGACCTTTAATGTCAAAATAAATGTTATTTTCGTGATCAGCGTGCCCCAATTGACCTGTAACCAGATTTTGAAGCGAATCGCTACTCGACGCTGAATTTGAATCCGAATCCGACGCTAACTTCACGGACATCCCCCCCCCCCCCATCCAACTCGAAGCCTAGATCCGCCCGTACTCTGTCCAAAGTGTTTCCAAAGTAAAAACGAGATAAGGGCAAAGCATGCGCTAGCGCGGGCGCTAAACGAATCGTTTGTTTGCTGATCTTCGGCGTGGGATTCAGTACAGATCAGTTTGTTGCTTTAATTTCATGCCTCGTGACTTGTTCTCTAAGTTAAAACGGGCTAGAATCACAATGGACATGTTTTTTTAGATACAACGTAACAAGGTTAGGTAAGTAAGTAAGTGGAGGACCTGGATGTGATTGTTGTGGTCCAAGCTCCTACTGGGACCAAGTGGCTAAATGTCTTGCCAGTCTCTTATCCTCATTAGATTGTTAGTCTTGTTGCGTGTCCCACATCAGTCCGCCATCAATAACAAATGAACTTCAAATGAGCCCCGTGTCCAGAGCCAGTGTGGCATGCTGATTCAGCTGTGCTAAATGCGCTAAAGTAAGGCCCATATCATAGCTAAGCAAAATTGAACTTGTTACGTTACATGCAATTGAGGACATGACAGCGGGAACAAATAGCACTATGGTTATCATCAAATTGCACCAGTGCAGTGCAATGGGCTGCTGGCCTCCAGCCAGAGGCGGTCGCAGGGGGAGGGCCATCCGGGCCATGACCTCCCCCCACAAGGTCGATGAGGGGGGCAACATATATTTTGCACCCCCCCCCCAGTCACTTGGGGCCCAGGTGGGCCCGCCTTGGCTCCAGGTCAGAATGGGCCCTCTAGAGGTCAGAGAGGAGGCCAACTGGATGCCAGAATGGCACCTGGAGGCTAAAGTGAGTCCTCTCGAGGCCAAAGTGGGCCCTCTGGAGGTCGGAGAGGGTCCTATGGAGGCCAAAGTGGGCCCCCTGTAGGCCGGAGTGGGCCCTCTGGAGTTCAGAGTGGGCCCTCTGGAAGCCAGATCCCGCCCCAGAGGGGCCCACTGGAGGCCAGAGTTGGCTCTCTAGAGGCAGGAATGGGCCCTCTGAAGGCCAGAGTGGGTCCTCTAGAGGTCAGAGTTGGCGCTCTGGAGGCAGAAGTGGGCCCTCTGGAAGCTAGAGTGGATCCTTTGGAGGACGGATTGGGGGCCCTTTGGAAGCCAGGGGCCCTCTGGAGGTCAGAATTGTCCCTCTGGAGGCTGAAGTAGGCCCTCCGGAGGTGGAGGCAGCAGTGGGCCCTCTGGAGGTAGAAACAGGAGTGGGCCCTCTGGAGGCCACATTCAGGGCCCTCTGGAAGCTGGAGAGGCCCTCTGGAGGTCACCGTCAGCATGGACCCTCTGAAAGCGAGAGTGGCCGTCGTGAAGGGCCCTCTGGAGGTCAGAGTTGTCCTTATGGAGGCAGGAGTGAACCCTCTGGAGGTGGAAGCTGGAGAGCGCCCTTTGAAGGCCAGTGGGTCGTCTGAAGGTAAGAGTGGGCCCCCAGGAAGCCAGAGGAGGTCCACTAGTATCCAGAGGGGCCCTCTGGAAGCCAGGGGCTCTCTGGAGCCAGAGTGGGCCCTCCGGAGGTCAGAGTGGGCCCTCTGGAAGTCACAATGGGCCCTATGGATGTCAGAGTATGCCCTCTAGAGGCAGTAGTGGGCCTTCTAAGGTCAGTGTGGGCTCCCCGGAGGCCACATGGGCTCTCTGGAAGCCAGAGGGGGCGGGAGGTCAGAGTGGGTCCTCTGGAGGTATGAGCGGGACCTATGGAGGTCAGATGGGCCCAATGTAGTTCAGAGTGGGCTCTCTGAAAAATACCCTCTCAAACCGGCAAAAGGCCCTGTCGCCGCTTGACGGCCCTTGCAGGCCTACCGAGGGCCTTTTAAGCCTGGAAAGGGACTCGCAGACCGTCATAAGGCTCTTATACGCCTGGTAACCAGAGGCGCACACAAGGGGGGGCACACGGGCCCGTGCCCCTCTTACGAAATGCGGGCCCCTCTGAGGCGGCCTCGTGGGGCCCCTCTGAGGCGGCCCCGTGGGGGCCCCTCTGAGGCTGTCCCGTGGAGCCTCTCTGAGGCTGCCCCGTGGGGCCCCTTTTTGGTTGCATTTTTTCCAATACAAACCCGGATTTTTTAAAACAAATGAAAGTAAAAGTTGTACATTTTATATTTTCATCCGAAGGGCCCAGAGGCGCACACAAGGGGGGGGGGGGGCAGATGGGCCGATGTCCCCTCTTACGAAATGCGGGGACCCTGAGTCCCCGCATTTTGTAAGGGGCCCCAGGGTGGGGCCCCCTTACGGACAGCCCCCCGCGGTGGGCCCCTGTCCGGTTGTATTTTTTGTTTTATAAAGCAAAACAAAATTCGGATGTATGTCCACACATGACAAATTAAATGGCCATGGAGACATGAAAAGTGAAAGTGTTCATTTTTTTTTCATCCGAAGGGGCCCACCGCAAAAATATAGAAGACGACGTTATCGCGAAAATGTGTAACGGGTCGAAGTTCTAAGGAGAGCAAATATCAATACATAGAATAAGGCACGAAGTGTGCCTCATACCAGACGCGCACACAAGGGGGCCCACGTGCCTCCACCTTATGAAATGCTGGGCCCCTCTAATGGTGGGGCCCCTGTCCGGTTGTATTTTTTTATAAGGAGAAAATTCGAATATATTTTTTTCCACGAATGAAGTGAGTTTTTATTTTCTATTTTCATCTTAGCACATCATAGCGCTGTTCGGACGCACGCTAGCGGCCGCCAGTAGCGCTAGTATCGTTTTCGTTCTCCATGGCAACCAGGCATCAGCCAATGAAAAGTCAGAAAGGGAATACGTCACGATAGGAACCGTGGAGCCTGCCGAGAGGCTATCTCTGCTAGTGGAAAATCGCAGAAGCGGCGAAAGCGCTAGCGGATGTGTTTCAATAGTGGCGCATGAGACACATCAAACTAAAAAGGAAAACAAACACAGATGTGATATACCCCTGCAGCAGAGTCTGGAAGTGCTTCTGTGAGTTCTGTCTGTTTCCTTCTGCGTCTGTTTCCGTGATGTAGTTATGACGTCAGCTAGCGAAAAGCGCTAGTAGCGTGTGCCGAGCAGCGCTCACGACTGTCTGCGGCCCGTGCCGTAATGCGCCAATGTGCATCCGTGAATTCATTCAAGCGTGCGCACTCAGTATCTGGAAATTGTTTTCCTTTGGATGTTCTCCGCTGGATAATTATCGCGGATAATTTCCCCTCCGCGCGTTCGGCATCTACTCGTCGGGAGTATTTTCCGTTGGAAAATTCTCGCTCCGCAGAGCGTTCGGTATCTGCAAGCAGATGCGCACACAAGGGGGCACACGGGTCCGTGTCCCCCTTACGAAATGCGGGGCCCCTCTGAGGCGGCCTCGTGGGGGCCGAGGCCATTGTTTGATTGTATTTTTTTATTGAATAAAAATCAGGATTTATTTTACAAATGAAAGTAAAAGTTTTACCTTTTATATTTTCATCCGAAGGGCCCAGAGGCGCACACAAGTGGGCACACGGGACCGTGCCCCCCTACGAAATGCAGGGGCCCTATCAGAGGTCTATAAAAGGCGAGATTTGTCGCTCACGACGAATATAGGGCAATTTCTGTCGCACGTTGAAAACTCTCCGGAAAGGATTGTTTTTTCTTATGGAAACTTTACAGTGTTTTTTTTTCTCTCTCACAAAGAATGAGACGCACATCCAAGTGTAACGAACGAGGTCCATTCTCTTGCTCGGTTCGGCCTGGTTCTGATCCTCCGACAACGGCATAAACTTCCCCAAAGCCCAATATTTGTCGCTTCACTGACACAAATCTGTACGCTCGCTACCAAGTAACCGAAAAAATAGACCTATGTCCCCTATGAGGCAGGCCCCTATGAGGTGGGGCCCCTGTCCAGTTGTATTTTTTTAAATAACAAAAATAACAAAAATCCAGATGTATATCTTACAAAAACACAAATGAAAAGTGAAAGTTTGCATTTGTTATTTTCATCCGAAGGGGCCCACCGCACAAATATAGAAAGCAAAAGTTATCGCGAACATGTGTAACGGGTCGAAGTTCTAAGGATACAAATGTATAAAATAAGACGCGAAGTGTTCCTCATACCAGATGCGCACACAAGGGGGACACACTGGCCCACGTACCCCTCCCCCTTATGAAATGCGGGGACCCTCTAAGGCGACTCGGTGGGGCCCCTGTCCGGTTGTATTTTTTTTATAAGAAAAAAATTCGGATGTATTTTTTACAAATGAAAAGTGAGTTTTTATTTGCTATTGTCATCTTGCACACCACGACTGTCCGCGGCCCGTGACGTAATGCGCCAATATGCATCCGTGCATCCATTCAAGCGTGCGTTCGGTATCTCGAAAATGTTTTAATTTGGATATTCTCCGCTGGAAAATTATCAACGATAATTTTCCCTTCGCGCGTTCGGCATCTACTCTGTCGGGGATAATGTTCCATTATCGCTCTGCAGAGCGTTCGGTATATGCAAGAATATCGGCTTTCCATCGGCTTTTTGCGTGAGCTGTAAAACACGTATTTATCCCGCGCACTGCAGGGGGTTTGCGCCGAACACGAACAGCAGGGGGGGGGGGGGTGATTTCCGCCCCTCGTGATATTTCGAAAACTACGGTAAGTAGCGACAAGCGGAACACGGCGTTTGATAGCTTGATACAAGTGATATCGAAAGTAATCAGTATTTTTTTTAGGTCAGGTCAAAATTGAGGTCACCAGAGATCATCAAAGGTCAAATTTTCCAGTTTTTTTCTCTCCTGTTTTAGGACTTCGCTCCAGAAATTCCCATATATCTCGGAAACTATGCCAGCTAGACACAAACGGAAAAAGCGATCGCCAGCCATTTCAATAAAAAAAGTATCGTCTAGGCGCTTTGAATAACATAAATGGTGACCTTGTTAGATCAATTTCAAAATTTGACCTCACGTCACGTGACCTTGATCTGAGTTCAAGACCCAAGTAGGTCATGTTGCATATAGGGAGACGTGTCTCGACGATACAAACACATTTCTGTCGGTTTTACTTCTCTATCTTCATTATGTCGCGAGTTATTGACAAGTGATGGTGACCTCGGATGACCTCAAATGACCCCATAGGGGTCACTGAGCAAAAATTACACTTTGATCATCAAGAATATGCTATAATAACACAATCCAGAAGTAATTGGACTAATAGCATGCATATCCTTGAAATAGGAAGTATTTTATTATTTCCCCATTTACTTATTATGGGGAGGTCACGAAATTGACCTGACCTTAGGTCACCGATATACAAATTCCGAGATATACGAATTGTAAGTACTTATGCCCTCATGACACCCTGCAAGTTTCAAACTGATTGGTGAGAAACTCTGGCTTTGACACAACTGCACCCTTTTTTGGAGGTGGGGTCACTTGACCTGGTCTGGTCACCTGATCTGAGATGATCCAAGGTCATTTTTTTCTTCTTCAAAGTGTGCGCAATTGATGTTCCAACAGGTGTGCCAAAACCCGAAGGCGCTGCGCGTCGCCGTTTTTTTCGCTATCTGCGAAAAACCTGAGGGAGGGGGGGGGGGGGGGGGGCGGAAATCCCCCCTGCAGTCCGCGGTTTAACTCAACTCAGGCGTGAAATTGGTATTAGCCGACCTTAAAAGCAACAGGAATTACTTTGAGAACACAACATGTGGAAAACTAAAGTTATAAGACAGTAAATGGCTGCCGGTGAACACAGCGGCAGTCGTCAGCTGGCTACGACGAAGGGATAATATCTAAGCGACCCTGCTCCGGACATTTTCCACGATTCTCGCCCACGACGGAAAATAATCGGAGATGATTTTCCATTTTCCAAATACCGAACGTGATCCTTGTCAGGTCAATATTGATGTCACCAATGTCGCCAAATGTCAGTTGGTCATATATGGGTGTCCTTAAAAAAACTGTTTGCCTCAAGAACTAGGAGCGCCGAAAAAGCGCCGAAACAAAAAATACATTCGAAAGATATTTAACCTGCGCCGTGCCAGGGGGCGGGCGTTTAGACAACCCAAGGTTTTCGGGGTTAGCAGAAAAACTGCGTTTTTTTTTGTACAGCTGTTCGGGCATCAATTACCCACATTATGTGCAATTCTTGACCTCGGGTCACCTCAGGTCAGGTCACCAGGTCTAGGTCACGTGACCCACCTAAAAAAAAGTTTGTGGTCGTACCACAGCCACAGTTTTTGGCCGATCGGCTTCAAACTTACAGGATTTCATAAGGTCATAGGTACCTACAATTCGGATATATAATATTTTGTAGGTATATCGGTGACCTAAGGTCGGGTCAATTTCGTGACCTCCCCATTATAAGTCAATGGGGAAATATTCAAATGCTTCCTATTCCGAGGATACGCATGATATCAGTCCAATTCCTTCTGGGTCATGTTATCATAGGCCATTCTTGATGATCCAGGCTAATTTTTTCTTCAGTGACCCCTACAGGGTTAGTCGAGGTCATCTGAGGTCACCAACACTTTGTCAATAACTCGAAATAATGAAGATAAATAAGTGCCACCGGCACCAATGTGTTCGTCTCGTCGAGACACGTCTACCAATATGCAACATGATCTACTTGGGTCACCACTTGACCTTGACCTGAGGTCAAATTTCTAAGTTGGTCTAAACTGGTCAACATAAATATGATTCGAAGCGTCTTGAAGAGACGAACACGATGGTGTCAAAATTATTGCCGTATCCTTATTAGGTCAAAAGTTAGTTGCGAAAACTGCTTTGCCAAAATAATTCCTTTTTTACCTTTGATGACCTCTGAAGTCTGGAGCACACACTATTTACATGAGCTAAAATTTGAGGGAACCAATGGCGATTGCATATTTTAATAGCTTTCGATAGCTTTTTTCGTTTGTTCCCAGCTATCATAGTTCCCGAGATATTTTGGGGTTTTGAAAGGGAAGTTCTAAAACTTGAAAATCTGACCTGTGATGACCTCTGGTGGTTAACTCATTATTGACCTTAGCCAAAAACATGACCAAAGTGGTTTCAAAAATTATTTTTGACGAGATCTGAGGTAAAATGACAGCAGCATACAGGAAATTAACCAGCGCCGTGCTGGTGCTCGGCGCCACCTTCGTCGTGCCGTGGGGGAGGGGGTTTCAACGCCCCCTCGAACTCGGTTCTTATGGGACGTAGACAAAAACCGAAAACACCTTTCGAAAGCTCGTCAAAAATCATTTTTGAAACCACTTCGGTCATGTTTTTGGCTAAGGCCAATAATGAGTTCACCAGAGGTCATCACAGGCCATATTTTCAAGTATAGTATATATATATATATATATATATATATATATATATATATATATATATATATATATATATATATATATATATATATATATATAACTTCAAAAATTTACCTGAAAAAAATGCCCCCGCAATGGTGGGGCCCCCTCGTGGTCCGACGGGGCTCCCTTGAGGTCATGCCCCCTTCCAAAAATCCTGTGTGCGCGCCTGCTGATAACGACCCATCATGCATAGCAACACCTATCAGGCTGGGCAAGGATCCTTTCAGATCAGCCAACTGTATTTTTACAGACGTTGAGGGCCCAATCGATGTCACTTCGGTCATGTTTTGGCTCAGGTCAATATTGAGGTCACCGGAGGTCATCAATAGTAAAATTTTCAAACTTTAGGACTTAGCTGCAGAAACTTAAAATATCTTGGGCTTGGGCAAATAGCTAGGAAGAAACAAACACAACATTGTATAGCTCATGTTAACAGTTTAGGCTTCAGAGGTCACCAAATGTCATGCTGATATTTTCTTCCAAGAAGTTTTTCGTGCACATCGTTTTACCTAATGAAGATAGGGAAATAATTTCAACGCCATCGTGTTTGTCTCGTCGAGGCACTTCGAACCGTATTCACGATACCCGGATTGGGTCAAGTTCAAAATTTGACCTCAGGTCAAGGTCATTTGTGAACCCAGTAGGTAATGTTGCATATGGGGAGACGCATATCAGCAAGACAAACACAGTAATGCGAGTTGCACTTCTCTATATTCAGTATATAAATAGTCATTGTCAAAAAAGTGCTAGAGACTGAGGGCCCCTCAGGCCGACCGATGGCCCGGTCAGATCGACTCAGGGCCTCTCAGGCCGACTGAGGGCCCCTTCAGGGCGACTGGGGGCTAACGTAGGCCAATTGAGGGCCCCTAAGGCCGACTGAGGGCTACATCAGGCCGACTCAGGCCCCCCTCAGGCTAACTGAGGGCCCCTTCAAGCCGACTGAGGGCCCCTTCAGGGTGACTAAGGGCCCCTTCATGGTGACTAAGGGCCCCTTCAGGGTGACTAAGGGCCCCTTCAGGGTGACTGAGGGCCCCACGGGCTGACCGATCGTCCCTCAGATCAACCGAGGGTACGTCTGGCCAGCCAAGGGCCCCTAAGATCCCTTACAGCCCCTTAGACAAACATAAAATGGGTCCCTCAGCTCATGGGGGTACCTGCAGGTGTCCAGGGTACCCCTTGGATATGCCCTTGACAATGCCTCAGGTGCAGAACGTACCAATACAAAAAACACCACACAGACTACGTCATCAATTTATTAGGACTTCCTCCTTTTGCAGATGTTGCTGACATTTCCGCACAACGCTGAATACAAAGAGGAAAGAAGGCCTGCAAAGCTATGTCTCAGTGATTGCATCGCAACATCTTAAAAGTTAGAATAAAGCACACATGTTTACTCTCAGCATAATACAGCCCAGTAACCGGTAATGTACACACACACACACCACATATCAAGCAAATTCAGGCCCCTGCTGCACCACATATCAAGCAAATTCAGGCCCCTGCTGCACATACACTTGCTAAGCCAGCTTGAGTGCTGGATCATGGGTATACACCAGAGTTTATGTTGTTGTTTTCAAGCATCAACAACTAAGCCTGTCTTCTGATGCCTTTCAGGACAGGTTTCTTCTGAATTACAACAGGGCCGATTCACAGTTCTAGTTATGTCTGCATCTATGTGGCTTTCAGATCATCTTGACCTTACATGTCCAATAAAGCACAAAATGAACATCACACTCAATCTCACCGCAGTCATGCTCAGTCATAGCATTTTTCCAACAAGTGCTGATTAGACCAGTACAATAGCTTCAACTTAAGGTACTGAACATGAGCACCCATGCATCATCAACAGCACAAGTGTACGTGTAGATGGTGGTGACTAACCAAAGCGGATAGATCACTGTGAAGAATGCCTTGGCCATACCAAACTAGCAATGATTCAGAGTACCTACCCCAGCCAGCCAAGTCCCCATTTATCCCTCCATTCCAAAGTCTTCACAGAACTTCTCCACCTTCAACAGGTCTTCATCATTCACAGTTGGCTTGGAGCTTGCGATGGACTTCATCATGTCATTCATGTTGACGACTGGCTCCTTCAGCTTGTCACCATCCACATCCATCCAGGACATCTCCATGGCCCCTGGATCTCCTGGAGAGCAGGGTGTGAGCAGGTCATCCAAGATGACATTTGGATCAAATCTGGAGGGGCCCTTCACTCTCTTGAAGTGGGTAGCAGTCTGCACCTTCCTCACAGGCTGCATGAGTGCATCCCGCACCACAACGCTGATGTCTGCACCAGAGAAGCCTTCACACTTGGCTCCCAGGATCTTGAAGTCTTGATCTGCCAGTTCATTGGGGGTGTTCCCCAGGTGGATTTTGAAAATTGCTGCCCTGGCATTTTCCTCAGGGAGAGGAATGTAGATCCTCTTCTCAAAACGTCTGCGGATAGCGGCATCCAGGACCCATGGGATGTTTGTGGCTCCTAGCACGAGGATGCCCTCAGAGTCATTGCCAACACCTTGCATCTGCACAAGAAACTCTGTCTTGATGCGTCTGGCTGATTCAGATTCATTGTCTGACCTTGATGAGCACAGAGAGTCGATCTCATCAATGAAGATGATGGAGGGCTTGTGCTCCCTCGCCAGCTCAAAGAGGTTTCGCACCAGCTTCTCAGACTCTCCCAGCCACTTTGAAACAAGGTCAGCAGATGAGACTGAGAAGAAGGTTGAGTTGGATGCCTCTGTAGCCACAGCCTTGGCAAGGTAGGATTTACCAGTACCAGGTGGGCCAAACAGTAGGATACCCTTCCATGGCTTCCTCTTTCCAGTGAAAAGATGGGGGAACTTGATGGGCAAGATGACAGCCTCCTTCAATGATTCCTTGGCAGCATCCAGACCAGCAACATCTGACCATTGCACATTCAAGTTCTTCTCCATGACAATAGCCCCTTCCAGTTTTGTCAACATCTTTTTCTTGTCAGGATCAGTATCAGAATCAGAACCAGAGTCCTCTTTCTTTCCACTTCCACCATCTTTCACAGGCTTCTTGTCAGACTTGCCCTCCTTCTTTTGCAAGTATTCCTTGAGCTTTTCTGCCCTCTCCAGATATTGAATGCATTTTGCACGGATGCTTTCTTTCCCTTTGTCCGACTGTGCCTCATACTTCAGCGAATGGAGAAAGTACTCCACTCCATGTTCATACAGCCTACGAGCTTCCTCAAAATTTTTCTCACGATCTGCTTCGGTTGCTTTAGTCACCAAGTCTATGGCCTTTTGCAATGCTGTGCCTGATGCCATTGCAGTAGACTATTGTGGCGCAGTAAAATATGAAATGCAGCTCCTCCGTCAGGCCTTGTATACTGGTACTAGGCAAAGTTAGCCCAACAGTAACGAAATAAATTACCACATATCTGTCTGTATGCGTTCTGGGTACAACCTACCTCCAAAACTTGACGACAACAGCGATTATAGGACAACACCCACAACCACTTTCGTCAACACTTCGTCGACCAGGGGGTTGTCGACCCCGCAGCCGCGATAGGCTCGATTAGCTAGAATTCAATGCAAATAAAGAACCACGTATATCAACCGTCCAAAAGTCGTAACATGTATGGTTCTTCCTAAAACATGACGTCATTTTTGTGGAAATTTTTGGCGCACCGACATTTGTGGCGCGGCTTATATATGGCCCTTTAACATTAGCGAAGGAGTAAGATCTTGGCCCCTTCGCTGTCAAAATAAGAGTGACTTAGGATCAAAGTATTATTTAGATAAGTTAGATAGATTGAATTAATCTTAATTTCAGGGCATGTTGTCTTTAAATCAGCGCGGTAGAATTATCTATATAGTCTTTCAAAGATTGCGAGTTATTATTGATTTGTATAGGGGCAAGAGAATCTCCATCCAGATGACGTCATCACCCCTGAGTCGGATTCGGTCAAATCGCCGGAGGACTCTACCTTCCTATAGGGCCTTGATGTCGACTCGCGCGGCGACAACGATAATATTTGCTATCAGCGCTCACAAAACTACTGTCATTTTATGACAAGGTTGAAAGTGATATGCGTTATTAAATGACGGTATCTGTCAACATTTCATCGATACAGATTTATTTGACAGATACATACATACAAAATTGGGTCACTGATATGTGTCAATTAATTTTATTACTAGTTTGTATACATTTAAACCAAATAAATGTTTGTTTATGACATATCTTGATAAACTGTCTTTTGCTTTTTGCTCCTTTCCTGTTATTTTTTTTATAGTATAATCAGCAGTATGGATAACAAAATCTCAGCTTCAAACAGTATTCATGTGAACTTGTTGATATTTGAGTATCTTGACTTCAAAATAGTGTCACTGCCATTTATACGTCAATTAATTTGTATGTTAGGAATGTTATGTGACCTCTCCCAAGCGTGGCTTATATGACGTCAAAATATTTCAACGTTTGATTCGTCTACATCCGCTAGCGATGAGGCTCATAATCTTTTTTCGAATGCAATGTTGTTTGGGTCACGAATGGAGGTCCGTTTGAAATATCACTTGCAAACGCGTTGGAACTTCTTTGTGGCGTTACAGTAAGACAACGAGGACTTCACTTCGTTGCAGGAATTATTTTGAATACAAGTTAGTTGTGGCATTGGACAAAAGGTATTAGACATTTGGTGTGAATTGTGTTCAAGTTAACACTGGGAACTTGAGCTAGTCACTCAGCTCAATTGCAATGCTCTGAAGGGGGGCAACCTGGTGCAGTAGTAAGATACTTGCTTTCTGTGCGGGAGACTGGGGTTCAAATCACTCTGCTGGCCTCAACAAAATCACTCTGCAGACCTCCAATTTGTGCCTTGGTCCCAATCTTGCTCCACACACCAACCAACAGCAGTGCTTTGAAAACTTTAGAGAATAGAGATTGAGATGTACAATTTATTATATATTGTACCTTGTGCCTATTGTTTTGTGTGTTGATGGTGTGAAGATTGCGCTATAATTGTTTTATTATCATGCATTGCAGTGCAGACTGTTGGGTATTACTAGCACAGGCATCACACAACTGCCATATCAGTTGGGCAAACTACGGGGAGGCAATCAAAAAGTTGATCGATCAAAAAGTTGATCGAAGTGGGCGGAGCGATGCCCTTATAAGGGCATGCTTGCAGACCTTCAGTAACCCGTCAATATTTGAATAATCAAGCGATGAAATAAACCCAGAACCACAGAATCAGCAAGTAAAAATATGAAACTATGCAGATTATATGAAAGCTACTTAAAATAAAAAAATAAATGAACATGCATTCGATGATCTACGGCAATCAACAAATTGATTACGGGCATCTGAAAATTACGGCGGCGATCAACTTTTTGATTGTGCAAACAGCTGGCTAATCAATATATTGATTATGTTAACTTATACTGAAAATGTTATAATGCTAATGTTAATTTTATTGTTAATGTTATACTGGAAAAGCAAGCTGAAATCAAATAATATTAATAATTAATCCAAATGGAATCATCTGATAAATAATTAGTTCACTAGGAAGCATAACAAATGACCTCGATTTGATGAATTTAGGAAATACTTTTTATTTGTATTCAGAAAGATACAAAGACACAGTCAGTGGATACTGGAACGACACTATTTTTGTAGATCAATAATTTTTCTTTCTTTTCTAACAAAAATATGATGTACATAGGCTTTCTTTCGATGTACATGACACGTTTCAGTGTGGGGATGTACCAAAACCAATCAAAATATTGATTGCATGCCCATATTAGGGCATTGCTCCGCCCACTTCAATCAACTTTTTGATCAATCAACTTTTTGATTGCCTCCCCCTAGTTTGCCCAACTGATATGTAACTGCTGAAATATCTATTTATCACCGCAGAAATTTCTGGATTATTTAAGATATTTCTCTACATTCATGGAACAGAGGCCAGAGGCATCTTCAGGCAACACAGGCAACACAGGCAACAATGGGGGGGGGGGGGGGGGTCAGAAACATTCTCAGGAGGATCATGGTGGGGTAATCAGTAATACTTCAGTAATGCACCTCCCCAGTTTATTGTAGTCTTGAGGTACCTATTAGAAGAAGAATTAGTCAGCTGACAGTATATTTTATTGCAGAGTGAAAATGTGAGCGGATAATTTTGGGAGCCTATGATTGATATGCAAGGTCACATGGTGGTGGCCGCTGCACAGCCAACCTTCTGTCTCAAATACAAGTCCTGCGCTCTGCCAGGAATGGAGGTTTAGTGAGAGCGTGATAGGGTATAGTGGTCAACTTGTTTTCACTCTGCAATAAAACATACCATCAGCAACTTATTCTTCTTCTTTACCCCACCATCATCATCCCCTGAGAACGCTGATGCCCCTGCCCCCCATCGTTGCCTGAAGACGCCTCTGTCCCATGAATGTAGATAAATATTTGAAACCATCTGGACATCTCTGCGGTGAGAAATGGCATCTTGATAATTTTATTTAGATATTTGATCAGTTACATTATGTAACCGATATGTAAGTTTACATATGTAACTTACATATGGCAGCTTGTGTGATGCCTGCACTAGTATTACCGACTGTTGTACCAGCACAGCATAGGTACCATGCTGTTACAGATCCACCCTGCACCCTACCAAATCCACACAGTATCACAGCAAATCCGCACCAGCCAGGGCAGTCTCGCTCAGACAAGATCTCGTCAAAAATACCATAACTACTTTGCAGTCTGGCTGTCTCTTAAGCACATTTTCTTTTCTATGATGTTTTTTTTCTTCAAATGTGTCTCACACAGTGTTAAAATAATTTACATTAATATTGATAACACTTCCAGACTGGTTATTGATTCAACTCTGATTTAATCAATTGGAATCGTTCAATCAAAATCCCTTGAATCAAAGAAAAATCAATTCACCACAGGATTTTTTGATTCATGAATCATGATTGAATCAAAACCCGCCTAGAAACAAGGCTGATTGAATATAAAAAATAACTGTGCAATGCTATTTCAATGGTGAGTCAAAATCGATTTGATCACAATTTTTTTGTTATTCTTTGAATCAGAAATAATCATTTCTCAAAATGGTTATCCATGAATCAAACAGTGACTGAATCATTCATATTCCTAAATGAATGGTGATTAATCCTTCCAAAAAAGTGAATCAATAACCAGTCTGAACACTTCCAATGCAAAAGCTGAAGATTTGAAAATGAACAATACACAACTAGTAGCCAGATAATACTTTTATACCTAAAGATGTCTACTTCTAGTCATAGAGGTCTAAGATCCTTTATTAACTAATTAAATGGTTGAAAGAATATTTGTGTGTACTCTGCTAATTTGTAATGTTATTTCTTGTCAACACATGTAGCCTAGGTTGTGTCTGGAGCAGGGTCATGAGTATGAATCCATGTCAATATCATCAGCTTGTTTGAAATAACATTTGCAATCCGTATTTTGCCCCTTTTTATATTAAAACGGAGAAAGAGCCTGCTAAATAATAATTTTAATGGCATTGGCTGCAAATAGGATCCATAGATTTCAATGGCTATGACCTTACATTTGGTACTATAGTAGGTTCAGCATTTAACTTCTAAATGTTCCTGCTTCTGGCTTCAGATTCAGGAAGAGGAACATTGAATAGCCACAAACAGGAACAGCTTTACTGACCCATAAGTGTGGATGCCGCTATAGCACCCTAGTCATAGCACCCTAGTCTGCTTTATTGTTTGTTACATAGGGTCTCACTTTGTCATTGTGTTTGTCATTGCACCATGTTTTGACTCCAAATCTCTGATTCCAGGCCTACTGATGCTTGGTCATGGGCAGTGTTGAGCGAGAGGAGGGCTCAGCTCTGATGATGTCTGCCAGATCTTCAGATCAGTCATCCCTCGGCCTCATCAGACTGGACTCAGTTGCTGGTGGGTCCTGTCAATGGCAGGCAGTTCACTTTGGCATCCTTGCCTGTACTTGCTTCTATTTTGCACTGGAAGAACTGCATGTTCGATGCTCACTGATGTTTCCTTTTTATCTCTTTGTTTTTTTTTCTTCTCACCTTTGATACCATTTACAATTATGTATCACAATATGTCCAAGAAGCTAAGTTGGTAGAGTGTTGTGCTGTAAGTTAGCCCACCGTGGCGAGATGGGTTTAGGAGGTGGGTTCGAGTCGTTCTGGCGCTCAAAATTTTCTCCCGACCAGGGAATGGCCTGTGGACGGTGGCAGCGGCCGGAAACAGGTCAGATGACGTCAGGGGCTGGATTGACCTGCCTCAAATTGGCATAAAACTGACTAAATCGTAGTCTATCAGGGAGAATGGAAACTATGCAATGCAATGGTTCCCCGCCCACCCGCTGTAACCGGGCCAACCTGGGACCGGCCCTCAGTATACTCTACGGTGGCCGGTCGGCCGGCCGGGGGTGCGGGGTGTCGGACCAGTGCAGTGGGTCGGCGCTTCGCACGCCCGGTCGGTGGACCACAGCGGGAGCGCCGCCCCGCGAGGGAAAGTGCGTATTAACGCGAGGCGACGTGGGCGGGGGATATCCAGCGCGAAATTTGTTTTGGGAGTTGTGACCTGTGAAAAATAGTATCAAACCTGTTGTGCAGCCACCCACCTTGAGCTATCCTGATTGAATTATCATCCTCTTTTCTAATCCCTTGTTTATCTTACATTCTGCATCCTTATTTTGTCTAAATTTTCTTCACCATCATGGGATATGTAAATAGTTATGCAAATTATGCATATTTTTTGTCCCACTAACACCTTAATATAGTCAGTCTCGGAATACCACCGGATGTTACTAGCTCTGCTATCTGTCCGATGGATCCCGAGGCATACTCCTTTACTAATCATCAGGTGGCGGGCTGTCCTGCAAAGAAAAAAAATAGCGGGGAGTGGTGCGACCTAACGTGAATGAATGCTCATCCTTGGTATTAAGTTCTATGATAATTAACGTAGTCAGGTCACACGGGCATGGAAGGGCACTCCTGCATACCTGTCTGCCGTCATCGGGTTGTATGGCCATAAGTTGCTATGACTTGATTGAGGCACTTAAAAAGGTATGGGACAATTAAAAAGAAGAAAGAAATGATATTGACTCATATTGATGACAAGTTCTGCTTTCCCAAAGTGCTCTGATTGCAGAAATGCACAAAAGCAACTGTTCGAACCTATTTTTAAGTGGATTGTTGCTTGTTTATAATTGTAGACCATTATTGCCTTCCTGTGACGACCGAAAGCCGTATGATATGACTGTCCACTCTGGCGCTGGCGCACACCCGTATCTGTGGTCCCACAAAGCTTTACGATTTGAAGTTCCGGTACCGCTAGCTAGGCCGTCTTGTAATAATGTGGGAAACTGCCAAACATGCCAGAACAGCCTGTTTCGCATTTGGCCCGCAGGAGTGCGCCAGCGACTGATTGTCTTCCTAACGGTGTCACTGTGCAGTGCACACCGCCGTTTTCGTTAGCAGTGTCTCAGCTCGGGCTCACTGGCATTCAGACATTTGATCTGCCGCATTGGGAGTGAGAGAGTGAGTGGGTTTAAGAGACACTAATGTTAAGCGTGAAGCCGAAACGGTGATTTATTTTCCACGGCTAAAGGATTATTAAAATAATTTTGAATAACTGTAGTTTTTCATCGTCTACCACGCCATGTTATTTAGCCCATTTGTGACCGAGCATATGAGAAGATATAACTTTTTGGTGAGGATTGCGACGACTGTGACTATTGTAATGCCAAAATAGCTTTAACATGATTATTGTTAGATTTGAGTTTAGGTCTTAGGATATGCTTTACCGGCTCCCAGAAGCACAATGCCTCCGGGTCCATAGTTTCAGAGCAAGAGTGCAAGAGAGCAAAAAGGCTCCGAGCAAAAAGTTATGTTCCCGAATGCTGCCGCCCGAAGGAAGAAAACCGTAAGCGCCACTCACCTCATTTTACGCCAGAGCATTTTTTAGGCTTTTGCAGACCGCTTAAGCATGACACATACACAGACCAAATTAGGTATTTCAATTATCGTTTTTATACAAGCATTCCACTGGTGCAACCCTTTTCTTTAAACGAATATGCTTATTTGAAAATATACTGCTAATTGTTCTTTTCCACTGCCAAAAAATCAAGATTTATATAGATCTGTCAAGACCAGAAAGCGTATGTCACAGCGAAATATTGTGGATGGTGGTTACGCTCTCTTTCCTTGGTCACGAGAAGCAAAGAAAAGATGGCACATAACGTAATCAATCCAAGTTACATAAATGTTTGACTTCTTTATTTACGCCATGTATCCATCGACCACACAAAAAGCGTAAGTGCGCAGTACGCTTTGTCTCCCTTAGCCACTGTGGCAAACGTTTATACAATGTGACGATACAATAGCCGTACCGGGCACAGTAATACAACAGCAAATTAATGAATTAATGATTTATTTTAATCCACTTCATTCGTTTTGAGAACCAGGGAAAAACGTAATAAATGCGTCCATGGGATGTATGGGTGTGCATCATATATAAACCATGATATGCCTGGACAAGTATACGCGAACAACTGAGCAGCACTCGCCGCCCCTCGTTGGCAACCACGCCAGGGTGCGTGGTTGCCGGTCCCTTAGAGCAGTGCGTGGTTGCCGATCCCTCCGAGCCGTGCGTGGACGTCGCTCCCTCCGAGTGGTGTGTGGTCGCCGGTCCCTCTGAGCGGTGCGTGGTCGCCGGTCCCTCTGAGCGGTGCGTGGTCGCCGGGCCCTCTGAGCGGTGCGTGGTCGCCGGTCCCTCCGAGCGGTGCGTGGTTGCCGGTCCCCAGTGCGTGGTTGCTGGTCCCTCCGAGCGGTACGTGGTCGCCGGTCCCTCCGAGCGGTGCGTGGTTGCCGGTCCCTCTGAGCGGTGCGTGGTCGCCGGGCCCTCTGAGCGGTGCGTGGTCGCCGGTCCCTCCGAGTGGTGCGTGGTTGCTGGTCCCTCCGAGCGGTGCGTGGTTGCTGGTCCCTCCGAGCGGTGTGTGGTCGCCGGGCCCTCTGAGCGGTGCGTGGTCGCCGGTCCCTCCGAGTGGTGCGTGGTTGCTGGTTCCTTCGAGCGGTGCGTGGTTTCCGGTCCCTCCGAGCGGTGTGTGGTCGCCGGGCCCTCAGAGTGGTGCGTGGTCGCCGGTCCCTCCGAGTAAATCGAGTGGTGCGTGGTTGCTGGTTCCTTCGAGCGGTGCGTGGTTGCTGGTTCCTTCGAGCGGTGCGTGGTTGCTGGTCCCTCCGAGCGGTGCGTGGTTGCTGGTTCCTTCGAGCGGTGCGTGGTTGCTGGTCCCTCCGAGCGGTGCGTGGTTGCTGGTCCCTCCGAGTGGTGCGTGGTTGCTGGTCCCTCCGAGTGGTGCGTGGTTTCCGGTCCCTCCGAGCGGTGCGTGGTTGCTGGTCCCTCCGAGCGGTGCGTGGTTGCTGGTCCCTCCGAGTGGTGCGTGGTTGCTGGTCCCTCCGAGTGGTGCGTGGTTTCCGGTCCCTCCGAGCGGTGCGTGGTTGCTGGTCCCTCCGAGCGGTGCGGGGTTGCTGGTCCCTCCGAGTGGTGCGTGGTTGCTGGTCCCTCCGAGCGGTGCGTGGTTGCTGGTCCCTCTGAGCGGTGCGTGGTCGCCGGTCCCTCCGAGCGGTGCGTGGTTGCTAGTCCCTCCGAGTGGTGCGTGGTTGCTGGTCCCTTCGGGCGGTGCGTGGTTGCTGGTCCCTCCGAGTGGTGCGTGGTTGCTGGTCCCTTCGAGCGGTGCGTGGTTGCTGGTCCCTCCGAGCGGTGCGTGGTTGCTGGTCCCTCCGAGCGGTGCGTGGTTGCTGGTCCCTCCGAGTGGTGCGTGGTTGCCGGTCCCTCCGAGCGGTGCGTGGTCGCCGGTTCCTCAGAGTGGTGCGTGGTTGCTGGTCCCTCCGAGCGGTGCGTGGTTGCCGGTCCCTCCGAGTGGTGCGTGGTTGCTGGTCCCTCCGAGCGGTGCGTGGTTGCTGGTCCCTCCGAGCGGTGCGTGGTTGCTGGTCCCTCCGAGTGGTGCGTGGTTGCCGGTCCCTCCGAGCGGTGCGTGGTCGCCGGTTCCTCAGAGTGGTGCGTGGGTGCTGGTCCCTCCGAGCGGTGCGTGGTTGCCGGTCCCTCCGAGTGGTGCGTGGTTGCTGACCTCTCCGGGCGGTGCGTGGTTGCTGACCTCCGAGCGGTGCGTGGTTGCTGACCTCTCCGGGCGGTGCGTGATCGCCGGTCCCTCTGAGCGGTGCGTGATCGCCGGTCCCTCCGAGCGGTGCGTGGTTGCTGACCTCTCCGGGCGGTGCGTGGTTGCTGACCTCTCCGAGTGGTGCGTGGTTGCTGACCTCTCCGGGCGGTGCGTGATCGCCGGTCCCTCTGAGCGGTGCGTGATCGCCGGTCCCTCCGAGCGGTGCGTGGTTGCTGGTTCCTCCGAGCGGTGCGTGGTCACTGGTCCCCGGTGCGTATGCGCACTTCAGTAGATGGTGACCATGGAAGAGAAGCGTATCTCCACCCATATGCTTTTCTTCCGTTGCTGCATAAAGTGGTATCATGTCAAATCATGGCGGTAAATAAACGTAAGTGCGGACTTACGGCTATTGCCAGTGGTCACCGCTGCTGAGTTTTCGTTGGACATACGCCGCCTTTCCGCCGGAGATATCTCTCTTCCTTGGTCCTATTTTTTCGGATGTACATACGTCTTTTTGCACAAAGAAATTGTTACCGAGCGGGCGCGAAGCTTCCGTGATGTTTCTCGTCACCTTACTAGACAAATTTACATTTGACCCGGCCCGAACTGGCCCGACCCGGCCCGACCCGGCCGTACAGACGCTTTTTGGAAGCTAATAACTTTGCAACCACTGCTCCGATTGAGATCGGGTTTTCACCATTGGATAGGACCAACAAATCAATTTTGTTTTTGGTATGGTGCGTTCTGATAGGGGTGGTACCACAGCGCGTGGCACACGCAAACGTCGAAATGAACCAAAATCATTTTCGATCAAAAATTACATTATTAATGTAAGCATTCGTTTGTATACGCTGAAGCATCCAGCGCTCAGGACATACTCCCTTTTGGCGGATTCGGGAAAGGAGATCATGAACAATTAAATAAAACCTAATTTTTATGTTGGCATGCATGGAGGCTTGACAATTTTATGGATGACTAAAGGGACTATGTGTTACTACCACGTGTGCTCCCGTACCGTTTCATATTTCAAACCTGTTTTAGCTTTACCAGAGCGCGCCGGTTCGGTCATCGCCCAAAAAGGCGTTTTACTGGTAATAACTTTTATGCATTTTTTACGTATTTTCGGTTCGAAAATTCTGATGCAGCTGGACCTGACGAATCGAATGATACTCAATTTGATATTGATTGATTTTGATATGATTTGATACTCAATGATAAACAATGAATGAAACTCAATTTCGCTTAACATGGCGCTTACAGTTTTCTTCCTTTGAACGGCATAATGGGAACATTGGTCACGAATGGGTGATGAAATGTCATATCTGATTGTGATTGCCACGTGTGATTTGTGATTGTGATGGGCGCCATATAACTATTGTTGCGGCGCCCTTAAGCTTCAATCATCATCATCATGATTTGTGGTTGTGTGGTGAAACCGATCTGTTGAATTATGACTGTGTGTTAACAACTGTCTGATTACGACTAGTTTGGTGCTGATAACTGTGTGTCTGATTTTGTCTGTGTTTCTGATATCTGTTCCCTGCGCGGCAGGGCTATCCGGCTGTCTGTTGGAGGACGACTCCCTGCCCTCCGCCAGGGCGACGCTGTCTCCTGTGAAACAGATGAAGGCGCTGCCTCCCATGGCTGACATCAGAGAGACGTCACCCGACAGACACAGCGGTAAGATGACGGACGCCGGAGCAACTGAACACAATCTGTTGGTTACTATCAATTGATGTCACTATTATATTAGCATACAATTGAATTGCAATATCGCGTCTTCGTGACTGTCAATGAACAAGGTGCAGAGATGCCTTTCCTCAGCTCTCGGTAACGGTGGAGGCGGATGCATTGTTGTTTATCCACGATAAGCATGTGGGTGCACACACGCATCTTGCCAAGGCAGCATTCGGTCAGTGCATTCACGCGTATCGCTGTATCATCTCATCATGCCTGTACTTTCCCCAAGTGATGCCCGCAATTTGTCGCGCCCTAACACTCAAATATGCAGCCAAACAACCAAAGTACGCTGCTTGCGACTGCACCCTCCATTGTGTATATACAGCCCTTGTCACCGAGTCGGCTTTCCGGCAGGACTGGGCAATTTCGAAGAGGCGTTCTCACCGGAGAACGAGCTCAACAGTACCGGCTATGATGATGCATATGACGTCACACTAAGCGAGGGGGAGTATACAGGTATGACGTCACACTAAGCGAGGTAGAGTATACAGGTATGACGTCGCACTAAGCGACGGGGAGGGGGGGGGGGGGGGGGGGGCTGTACAGATATCACTCAGCCCTCAGCGAGGGAGACTGTACACTTGTACATGTATGACGTCACCCACAGCGAAGGGGACTAGTCATTAGGGATGCAAATTTTAGGACTACGGAGCCGGCGCCAGGCCCAAATTCAGGCCCTGAAGCTGTGTCTGAACTCAGGCTTGCCGGTCTCATGCCGGGCTCAGCACAAGTGGGGGGGGGGGGGGGGGGGGGGTAAACTATTGTTTAACTCGCGCACGGCCGGGGGTCTGCGCCAAATACGAACGGCTGGGGGGGGGGGGGGGGGTGATTTCAGCCCCCCCCTAAGGTCTCGAAAACCACGCAACGTAGCGACAAGCGGAAAACGACATTAGGTAGTTCGAGACAAGCTCTATCGAAAGTATATCGGTCTTTTGTTATGTCAGGTCAATATTGAGGTCAAGGTCAACAAGGGTCATATTTGTCAGTTTTAGGACTTCGCTCCAGCAACCCCCAGATATCACAGGAACTATGATAGCTAGGAGCAAACGGAAAAAGCAATGGAAAGCTTTTGAAAAATCCAATCGCTAGGGTGTCGTCAAATTTGATCTCAGGTCAATAGTTTAGGCTCCAGAGGTCATCAAAGGTCAAAAAGGCTATTTTTTTGGCAAGCTGTTTTTCGAAATAATATTTTACCTATTCAAGATAGGGCAATACTTTTTACCCCATCGTTTTTTTTTCTCGTCAAGGCGCTTTGAATCATATTCATGTTGACTAGGTTAGGTCAACATATAAATTTGACCTCAGGTCAAGGTCAAGTGGTGACCCAAGTAGGTCATGTTGCATATTGGGAGACGTGTCTCGATGAGTCGAACACATTAGTACCGGTTTCACTTCTCTATCTTCATTCTGTCGAGAGTTATATAAAACAAGTGTTGGTGACCTCGGATGACCGCGGTTGACCCTGTAGTGACCACTGAACTAAAATTGCACTTGGGTCATCATGAATGGCCTATGATAACATGATCCAGAATAAATTGGACTGATATCATGCGTATCCTCGGAATAGGAAGCATTTTCATATTTTTTTCCCATGACTTATAATGGGGAGGTCACGAAATTGACCCGACCTAAGGTCACCGATATACAAAAATCGAGCAAGAATGCAAGAATTCCGCTTGAGTTCCGCTAAGGTAGAATGCTGAATTCCTCTAAGGTACCTATGGCCTTATGAAATCCTGTAAGTTTGAAACCGATCGGCTAACAACTGTGGCTGTGGTATGACCGCACACTTTTTGGAGGTGGGGTCACGTGACCTGGCCTGGTGACCTGGCCTGGCGACCTGGCCTGAAATGACCCGAGATAAAAAATTAAGACTATGTGGGTAATTGATGCCCAAACAGCTGTGCCAAATTTGGCGGTGCTGCGCGCCGCCGTTTTCCCGCTATTCAGGAAAAACTGGAGGGGGATCAACCCCCCCCCTCCGGCCGTGCGAGGGTTAATGTATAATTAAGTCAAGACATGCAGATTGCTGGCTGCCGGGCCTGGGGGGTGTCGCCACATGTGGCCGGGCTTGATGTTGGTGCCAACTCATGTATGAGCGTTGGCAGTGGCGGTGCCGGCTCCAGTTTTTTGATAATTTTTGCATCTCTGCTAGTCATGTATGACGTCCGGTGGAAACTCTGATAATTTGCATTTTCCGTGATGGTTTGTTCGTGTTTATTTCCGTTTCCTGCTGTTTAGCCATAGCAGGAGACGCACATAGCATGGCGATCGAAGGTGACAGTGGTGCAGTCATATTGCATATTTACAGGGACGCCTTTTTAGATGTAAGGAGGCCCTCTATCTAAAGATATGTATATACACCCTCGTATTGGACGCTGATATACGCTTTACGCACTACTACATTTGCCGGGTTTTGTTGGTCTCTGGCGTTCTGACGGCGTGTATGTGTGTTTTTCAGATGAGTCTGCAGAGGCTGATGATGTTACTGCGTCGGACGGCGGGATGATAGACCCGCGCTACCTCTGTCCCCTGATCCAGGACAGGAGCGGACTGACGGGCTATAGCCCCACAGACAGGTCAGTGGTGAACCCCAGCGGTGTCAGTGGTGAACCCCAGCTGTGTCAGTGGTGAACCCCAGCTGTGTCAGTGGTGAACCCCAGCGGTGTCAGTGGTGAACCCCAGCTGTGTCAGTGGTGAACCCCAGCCGTGTCAGTGGTGAACCCCAGCCGTGTCAGTGGTGAACCCCAGCCGTGTCAGTGGTGAACCCCAGCCGTATCAGTGGTGAACCCGAGCCGTGTCAGTGGTGAACCCCAGCCGTGTCAGTGGTGAACCCCAGCCGTGTCAGTGGTGAACCCCAGCCGTGTCAGTGGTGAACCCCAGCCGTGTCAGTGGTGAACCCCAGCCGTGTCAGTGGTGAACCCCAGCCGTGTCAGTGGTCAACCCCAGTCTGACAGGTCAGTAGTTTAGATCCAGTAGATCAGTAGTTCCCATAAAGTGGTTGGTACTTTGCAGAAGTGGGGCAACTCCATACCAGTACCCGATGTGGTATGATCTTAGCCTTACCTGCCATGCCAAATTATCGGAATCTTTACATGTGACACACTGGTATAAATTAAAACTTTTAATATGATCGTGTCATTTTCTTTTGAAAGAAAGACAGTTTTTACAGACTGCCGCCAATCCTGCAGTCAATAGATAACCAGTAGTGTAGCCATCCTCTCAAAGCACCTTTCCCGCTCTATCCTTTGCCGCCGCTTTCGTCCGCTGCTAGATTGCAGTGATCGCAGTTTGTGATGCAGCGCTAATTAGCTAGCAATGATCAGTTACTTTCTATGCTAAGTTTGCCGGCTGTTTGGTCTGGCTTCGTGGAGCTTGCAGATCGTTTGCTTGCCAACCGTATGCGCGTATTGTTGTCTAACTCGGTGCTGTTTCCGTTTCAGACCGGGGATGTCATCTCACTGCGCATCCACCACTGACCCCAGCACCCTCTCGTTCCTAGACCCCAGCTATCTGTCCTCTAACGTCTACCATGGCGACTCGCCGCACGGACCTCCCGACTCGCCGCTGCCCGTGTCCCGCTCCTGTGCTGAGGTGGCGCTCTCTCCCGGGCCGCCCTCGCCGCCAGGGATCAGCGCCGCCTGTCTGCCAGCCGGTCCCTCGTCCCCGCCGGCTGATTTCGGCGCAGGAGAGGCGAGCAGCCCGCTGGCATCGGCCGCTGACGTGCCCTCCGCGCGGTCCACGCGGCCGGCGGGGACCGACCACCCCGACATACCACCGCCCGTCGCCCTGTCCCCCGTGTCGGTCTTCCCCGCCCCCGTCTCCGCCGCTGCCGCTGCCGCAGCGGAGCTGAGCGCTCTGCTGGCGTCTCGGTACCTGCGAGCGCCGGAGACCCCTCGCACGGGCCCCGGCGGCCGCGGCGGCCGCGGCGGAGAAGGTGGTGGAGGTGGCGGAGAAGGTGGTGGAGGTGGTGGAGAAGGTGGTGGAGGTGGTGGAGAAGGTGGTGGAGGTGGTGGAGAAGGTGGTGGAGGGACACTGACGAGTACTCTCCGTCGCAGTCTGACGCTGGAGGCAGGCGGCATCGAGGCTGCCGACGCTGGCGACAGGTTGCACTTCTCCGTGCCGGCTGCCGATGTAAGTGGTAGGGATCGGGAGGGTACGCTCAAGTGTGGCGGTGAGGCGGGTGTTATGATGGTGCTGCCGTTAAAGGGAAATATTCACCTTTTGGTTTATTTGTCTGCATTATCTTAGCATGCATGGCATCAGAATGATCGTGTCTCAATTTAAAAGTGAAATAACAACTTTTCCTATTTCGATAAATACAATTTGGGAAATTTAAATATATGAACTTATATGTGGTGACGAACGGTATGATCCTTCTCTATATCTGGCGTGCCATATCTGGAGCTTTTCTTTCATTTGAAAGCACTGTGACAATGTCCCTGAAACAAATCGCCTATACTAAATAGGTCGCCGTTGGGTGCATAATGTACCTCCTATTTCATTGCCACTTTTTCGATTGTTTGTTGATTGTTTTGGACAAAAGTGGTTCTTTTTATTGATAAGCTAAAAGCCTTGTATTATATACAACCCGAAACAAAACTATGCCAAACTCATAATGTTGAAAACAACTGAACTATTATGACAATTGTTTTATATAGGGGGGGGGGGGGGGGGCGAAATCCGCCCACCCCTAAGCTTTTCGAGGATAGCGGAAAAACGGCGACGCGTATTTTTTGCCTACCTGTTCAGAAATCAACTACCCACATATGTGCAATTCTGGAGGGAGAGGGAGAGGGGGAGGGGGAGGGGGAGGGGGAGGGGGAGGGGGAGGGGGAGGGGGAGGGGGAGGGGGAGGGGGAGGGGAAGGGGGAGGGAGGGGGAAGGAGGGAGGATTCCGCCCCCTCATGTTTTTTTTGCAGATATCTCCAGAACGGCTGGGGGTAGGCCCATTCAATTTTGGGACTTTTCCCAAAATATATTTCGACATCTGGAGTAAAATTTTTAAGTTCTAACCTGAACAGAGGCGGTTCCATGGCACGTTTTTGGATGGGCTCTACGGCGATATTTAGCGATAATACGGAACTGCGATCTTCACGGTTTCTTCCTAACTGCCTCAAGTATGAAGGAGTTACATCGGTGATTGAAACAAGTGCAAATTAGTTGATGTTAATGAAATATCATAAAAAATGCATGGCAGAGGCGGCTTCAGGGGCTTTCTTGAAAGGGGGAGGTTTCAAGGAAGTATTCAATGCTTGGCGAGAAGCTAATAGACCGATGTAAGGGGCATTTATAACTATCAAGATGTAAAAGATAGTTTCTCCTTCCATTATTTGCATAATGTATTACATATAGAGTTGCAGGGGCGTATCCAGGCACATGCAAGGGGGATAACTGGCATGGTGATGACGATATGCCAGCGATTACGGCGCAATAGACGGTTAGTTTATGATATATGCACATATGAGGCCAGGAGATGGAATGAAGTCATCTTTTTTTTTGCAGAGGAGCGCTCGGGAATGGAAGAAAGGGGGTCGTATTATTGCAAGGAAACTAAGATGCATGGGCCTACAATGACATAACATACTGCAGTTTTCAGATGAAACATGCACCACTCTACGGAGATTATAAGATAATAGGCGTATCCAGGTAGGGTGAAAAGGGAGGTAAGCAATGTGAATTGAAGTTGTAAGTGAAATAGTCTGTTGACTAGTTAGTATCATAATAGCGGATAATATACCTATCAAAAGGTCTTGCGCCTCCTCAGTTTGGATCCTGAATACGCCTATGATGAAGTACAACATGCAAACAGGAACTATCTACGACCAATAACTTATTTATAGTGCTGGGTAGCAACTTGCCTGCGGTTAATATTTTTATCATATTTTACCTCCCTTTTTGACTAACCTGGTACCGCCTATGGCAAAAAAATACGCTTTATAACTTTTTTGTCTAATGTCACAATAACACACCATTTCATCTATACAAAAACATAACAAAATGGTTTTATTACGCATTAACTTCACCCCCCCCCCCCAGAATATTGAGTGACCTGCACACGCCTAATGATTTGTTAATTTTCAAAAGTCACCGCCATATAACAATCTCCAATTCAATCTCTATCGAACCCCATTGGTTGCGTTACAATTAGTTGATAAACATAACAACTGTGTTGGATCACAAATACCTCTAAAATTTGTAGTTTTTGCCCCCTGTTGTGTCTCCCTATAACAAAATCGAATTTGTTATATTTTTTAGAAATATAGATCGTGTTGAGGGGAATCACACGCCGTTTGATTTTCGAAAATCGGACGGGTAGATCTCGAGATCTCCCGGGGGGGGGGGGGGGGGGGGCGGCGGCGGCGGCGGCGGAATCCCCCCTGTTACAAATAGGGGTAGCCAGGAGCCTGTTACAAATAGGGTTAACCCTCACCCTACGGGGGGGGGGGGGGGGGGGGGGCTGACAGCCCCCCTGAGGTCTTCTTGAATAGCTTTTTACACGTGCGGCGCATCTTGCTGAAATTTTCGGTAGCTGAGTAACAATTATACGTATGCCGTACAAATTTAATTGAAATTGGTTAAGTAGTTTGGGAGATAATCATGTTTTGATGACGTCATGTTGGTGGAAAAAGATACATATTTGAAAAATGGTAGAAAACAGAGTTTTAAAGGAAATAGCAAACGCATTTCACCAAAGATACAAAATGGCATTCTCTTTAAAATGTCAATCTCGGATTTGCAAAATTTGTTTTTTTTTACCCATAATTTGTTTTAAAAAAAGTTTTTTTTGGAAAAATCCCCACAAGATCAAAATTTTCGAAGATGTTAGAAAAACCGGAATATATGTGAGAGAACTGAGTATGGACAATACCCATACCATATTTCAAAGCAATATCTTCATTTTTGACTGAGTGATGGCTCCCAAGTGTAAGAAACTGATGACGTCATTTTTTTTTATTTTATTTTTTATAAAGATACGAACAAATAATTACCCTTTTCTGTATTTCTGAGCCAAAACTGGCCTAGGAACATGCCTTTTTATTTACATTTATCAATTTCGAATTTTGAGGTTTTCTGAAGAGCAATATCGCTGTTCTGGACGTGGTAAATCCGAGGTCATTCACTTGACCTGGAAGGTCACCCATTGACCTGAAACCTAAAAATCGCATACTGTTAGATTCCTCTCATGACAGGCAACATGCTGGTTCTTCCTGCATTGCTCTAAGTTGCTTGGTTTGGAAGTTAACAGGGGGGGGGGGGGGCTGTCAGCCCCCCGTAGGACGAAGGTAAAAAAGCTCCCGTAGGGCGAGGGTTAAATGCCCCTTTTAGCCTCACAAAAACCCGTACAGGTATAATCCCGTACGTACAGCAAACGGAAATTATGTAGAAGTTTGCCCTAAGTTATGACCTTGACCTTGACCTCGGGTCACAAAGTCATACAAATATTGATTGCTTAGAATCACCTATCCAATTCACTGGCGTTAACCACACCTCGATATCTTTACCCAGTCCGGATATATTAATGGGCAACCTTCGCAGCGCCACCTATACGTTTTTGTGAGGCTGAAAGGGGCATTTGGCATGCCATTTAATAGGCTATAGACACTTTTTTATATTGAAAGGTAATTGATGAAATTCAATTTAAGTCAAAAATACAGGTTTCGACTGGGAAAAGGTCACGTTAGAAAAGGTCACAAGGTCACACAATACAAAAATCCCAAATCCAAAATTTTGAGATAGCCAAAAGTTTCCCTGCATCCTTGCGAGTTCAGTGATATATCGCTTTTAAGGTTTCCGGTCGTCTAGCTACAAGTTATGAGCCATCAGAAAGGCCTGCAGCGTGACCTCTCGATATTGCCGGAGGCTATAACTCGGTGACCGTTGCTTGGCGAGGCAAAATATGTACACAGCCGTCTTCAGGGCCTACGACAACCCTATAGACCCAATCTTAGAGTTTTCTGAGAGATGAGGGTGTAAAATCGACCCTCCGACTGGTCGATCTGTCCTGGAACGCCCCAGGTCAGGTCACCAGACCAGGTCGCGTGGCGACCCAGACTCCAAAAGTTTGCGGTGGTACCACAGCCACGGTTTTAGGCCGATGGGTTTCAAACTTGCAGGTCATAAGTACCTACAATTTGTTTATCTCGGATAAAAAAAATATATATATCTGTGACCTAAGGTCGGGTCAATTTAGTGACCAATTTGGTGGGAAAATATTCAAATGCTTCCTATTCCGAGGATAAGCATGATATCAGTCCAATTCCTTCTGGATCATGTTATCATAGGCCATTCTTGGTGACACAAGTGCAATTTTCGTTCAGTGACTCCTACAGGGTCAGCAGAGGTCATCTGAGGTCACCAACACTTTTAACACATAAGTGAAACCGGTACCAATGTGTTTGTCTCGTCGATACACGTCTCCCAATATGCAACATGACCTACTTGGGTCACCACTTAACCTTGACCTGAGGTCAAATTTATAAGTTGACCTTAACTGGTCAACACTAATATGATTCTAAGCGCCTTGACGATACGAACCCGATGGCGTCAAAATAATTGCCTTATCTTTATTATGTAAAAAGTAATTTGCGAAAAACTTTTGCCATAAATAACCTTTTTGACCTTTGATGACCTCTGGAGCCTAAACTATTGACCTGAGCTAAATTTTGAGGGCACCATGTCCATTGCATATTTCAAGAGCTTTCGATTGCTTTTTCCCGTTTGTTCCTAGCTATCATAGTTCTTGAGATATTTGGGGGGTTTCTGGAGCAAAGTGATAAAATTGGGAAATTTGGTCATATTTGACCCCATTTGGCCTTGGAGATATTTACCTAGGGTCATGCAAATTTCGCAAAACGAAGTTACCTACAGAACCTCCCTACCCTACCAATTGCGTTATTGTAGCTCTTATGGGGGGCGAGATCTTAGGGGGGGGGGGGGATTCGCGCCCCCCCCCTCCAGGGCGTGTAATTATCAGAGGCCCTCCAGGGCGCGTGTTAACCCTCGCCAGTGCAGGGGGTGGATGGCACCCCACCGCCCTCGGTTTTTCGGGAATAACTCTCGTATTTATCAACTGATTGCGATGAAACGTTTATTACCGTAATTTATAACAATTTGACACGTACTCTGAAAATTTTAAACCTCTACTGCTCATGACCCGTGACCTATGACCTGTTTTTCAAGGTCATGTCAGACGCAACGCGTCCTGTAGTATCGATGCTTGTAACTTGTGCAATTTCCGAGTGTTTGTTGTTCAGGAACATATGAACAGGTGTTAACAGGTGACATTTATGGTTTCCACTGAGATCATGACTTGCGATGACCTGATACGACGTTTTTGGCCTCTGGCAGTTTCTAGGGCATTTTGTGGCGCTGATTTCAAATTTGACATCCATTATGCATAATAAGTTTCACTAGGGTCATGTTCTTACACAGGTCAACCGAGGTCACTGACCTCAGATGACCTAAGATACGTTTTGACCTCCCGTGGATTTTAGGAACATTTCACGGCTAAATATGCCTTGCAGTTTGCATATCTCTACCAACTGTACATAATAACAAAACAGCCGTCTGTGTTGGACAATAATGCGGATATATAATCAAGATAGTGATATTAAATCAAGGTCAAAGGCCAAATCAGGTCATCAGGTCAAAGATCAACATGGACATAGAGTTAATAGAAATGCATTCCTCTAACGACAATAAATGTGCAGAATTGTGATTCACGACTCTAGCTTGATTATAAGTCAATCGCTATACACAAACACGATTTGGATGACATCCGGGTCTTTGCCATGACCTCAGAGGTCACCTAATGACACAGGACCTTAAATATAAAACATATAAAACATAAACAACACATAAAACAAAGAACATATATAACAATACAGTGTTCGGTTTGTATATGCTACTTCTATTTTTCCCCGCTAGTGGTGCCCGTCCTTTTCACACCGGCCCATTATCTCAACACAAAATTAAGGGAGTAACGGAGTAACGGACTTGATTAAAAAGTAACGGAAGTTACTTGGTTCGTTACCTGTTTTAAAAAGTAACGATATCGTGACTCCGTTATTAAACAAGTAGTTGCGTTAGTAACGGAGTAACGAAGTAACGGAGTAACGGAGTAACAGAAGTTGCCCACCACTGGATCCATCACTATATCTACTTTGAATGTTGATTTGTAAACAAGTCATAGGGCCAAAAATGAAGTAAGTGCGCCAAGAAGCGTGACAACGTCCCTGATTGGTCAATGAAACAAATCTCCGAATATGTCGCCGTCCGGGGTCAAGTTAATCCGCCGAATGCATCGCGTTTTTATTAAACGTTTCCTTATTGGTTATGGGAGAACGGCTAAAAACATGTTTAATGTGTGCATTGTAATGTATTAAATACCTGTTGGTTGACAATTCGTGGGAAAACATCATTTAACAAAAATAGGTCGAGAACACTCAATAGGTCGCCGTCCGGGGCCAAGCTAAACTACCGATTTCAACGCACTTTTTCTCTCATTTTGTGTTGATTGTTCATAGAAGTTTGGTACATATCCCCGAAAGATAGAGTGCTTGAAACATATATGTTTCATGCATATTATATAACTTAGCGTAAGCAGGCTAATTTTAGCTCGGAGAGTGAATTCGTTACCGAGTACTTGCTGAGTACCGACCGTTATAAGCGGGGATCGCTTATCAACTTTAACTTGAAATATCTTTTGGTAGGAATGTTAATATGCAAAATGTGATGAATTTACAATATATTTTGGCCTCGTCTGTCGATTTTAAGTAATAACTCCATTTGTGTGGAAAAGGGTGAATATTTCCCCGTAATGGATGAATGACAATGCAGCATAGTTGGCTTGGGTGAGTGTGTTATAACAAACATATGATGATGATGATGATGATGCCGGCAGCAGGCGGACATCAGTGGTCAGCAGATCTCAGCACGTTCTACCTCGTTCGGCGCTGCCTGCGGCCCCGGCCCGCCGCCAGGGTTTCAGGACGACACCGGCACCGGGTGAGCAGGCCACAGCGCCACAGCGGGTCGGCTAGCTGCCAGCTGAATATCACCACAGCTGGGGACGACGGTTCAAATGGGCGGCCTTTGATGGCGAATGGAGACGCGAATCACTGATGTGAATGGTCGAAGTGCTAGTAGTTTTCAGTTCGTGTTTTTGTTTATCGATTATCGAATCACCCTAATTCCATTGAACCGCGTTTTATTATAGTTATTTTTATCTTTCGGGTTTCGAGGTGCAAAATATAAATGAAATTCTTCTAAATTATTTGCTGTAGGAACACGTTTAGCGAAAGGCAATTTTTTTCTTTTTTTTCTAATATAATACGGCGGTAGTTTTTTTCTCGCAAAATGAAAAGTTCTCCTTGATGGAAGACCTTTGCGCGCGATGTTGATTTTCCTCAACTTATTGATTTCGTCGCATTAACTCCACTTTGACTTCATGCAGATTTGTCTCGATTTTTATATATATATTATGACCTTAGTCTAAATTATTTGCTCTAGGAACAATTCTTGCAAAAGCAAAACATTTTCCTTCTTTCAAATTACGACTTATGAAGCAACAGTTGATGAAGCCATGCAATACCTCGCACATGCCAAGTGAGTTTGTAAAGGCCAAAACCCTGCATTGTACTCATTGAGTGAACCTAATTTCCAGATTTGGCAGTGGGTGCTTTGATGGAATGGAAGATTTTCAGAAGGAATTTGACGCCGGTGGCTTCGTTGATGCGGTGAGTGCTCGGAACTAACTAATTTTAGTAATGTTACTATGGTCTAGTTTTAACTACTTTGTGCATGTGCGAGGTATTGCATGGCTTCATCAACTGTTGCTTCATAAGTCGTAATTTGAAAGAAGGAAAATGTTTTGCTTTTGCAAGAATTGTTCCTAGAGCAAATAATTTAGACTAAGGTCATAATATATATATCAAAACTGCAGTGCCGATCGGTCAAAATAACGCCACTTCTTCTAATGAAATATTATTTCGTAGGGCATTTGAAAAATGGTCAGACAGCAGAAATCCATCCGTGCGAAATATGATCCATCGTTTTCATTGTAATTTCAGCTGATTCTCTTCTCTTTGAATGCATGTCAAACATATTTCGTCATAATATGTTAGGAACCTTAATGTAAAACGTTGTCTTTGATGCAGTATATGCACGTACAATTACATTTTTTTTCTTCTCACGATCATGTCTTACTGATCGTTATAAATAAGTTACGTTTCCTGAAACATTCACCTTTTTAAACAGCAGACAGCAACTCAATATGTCGACACGATTAGATGGAACCTTGCCTTTTAACATCCGTGAGAGTGTGTGCTCATGTCTGAAGCTATGCGCCACTGCGTACGACTCTGACCGGTGACCGGTGACCGTTACCATGGCAGGGGAAGCCTTCAAGGCGGAACTGGTGCAGGCTGAGCAGAGTCTGGATAGAAACGGCCTGCCGCTGGTCAACTTCTCCCTGTCTTCTGGCAACTACGATCCGCACGCCAAAATCAGGTACGCTCGCGTTTTGTTCTTCTCCGATCAACTTAAGCGTCAAGTCAGGGAACACTGGTCTGGGAGAGGGCAGGTTAAATGGGGTGGGGGGGGGGGGATTTAATCGGAAACTTAACCGTGGGCTGGTGTGACGCTGTGCATTGTGAAGGGAGTAAAGGCAATTAATAGTTGGTTTGTATTGTTGAACGAAGGCCACATGAGTTCCCAGAGTATATCACTGGAATGATTTGCTGCTGGTTGTCGTTTTTTTTTATTGTATGTATTTTTTTTTACATTTAGTCCGAATATTTGAGTGGATGGATTTATGGAATCAGAGCGCTGTGCTAAGCAGAGCTTGTTGCGTGGTCCGTGACCCTTGCCATCCAATGACGTAGTCCAGTTCAAAGTTCAAAGTGGAAATCCTGAACATGGACAATCACCAAGGGTTAACAATAACTAGGGACAATATCATTAAGTAATAGTATTGTAATGAACGTCTTATGTGGATAACGGTTTTTCGTGCTGTAAGTCGCATGAAGTCGCTATAATACTCCATCCTGATTTTCCTTGCTTCGGTATTTTGTTGTGGCGACCAGCCGCTGACTCGGTATCAAAATGACTGACTGAGAGCGCTGGCCTCTGATTCGCAGGCCGTCCGATTGCGATGAGAGTGTTAACATTTCGCAGTTTTTGAAGGCCGGCAGTTACCCGATGGGGGTCCTGGGCGACGCTTCCAGTGTTGAGCCGGTGAGTGGTGATCCGACTACGCATCACACATGTAATCTCTGTTTTTGCAGCTTTATAGTGTGATAATTGGACATCAACTTGCCAAATGATGTTGGTGGATATTTTATAGGTGTGCCATTTAGTAACATGTCTATGCGTTGTGTTGTATTTCCTCAGCGTTGTGATACCGTGTCGTTGTCATTCCTCGGAGTTCTGCGGTGGAGTTACCCACGCCGACATGGTTGGCTTTGTGTGATGTACTTAGTGTGGCCACTCCAAGCTGGGACGAGGCAAAATGTCACATTCCATACCCGTCATTATCTAACTAAATGAAACACTTCAATGTATGCACACTTAACTACTGCAGGAGGCTGTTTGTGTTGAAATTAAGTATTTCCATCGCGCGTTGACCAGTGTTGTGCGTTCATTGCCGTCAGCCGCCCCGGTTCAGTATGAGCATGGTACAGAGCTGGCAGGCGACCAGCCGCGGCCGCTTCACTGAGGAAGACTTCAACTCGACCACTTCCAGTACGTTCGCTGAGGGTCCTCTGGCTGGTTGAAAGGAATGTGGAGTTGAAGTCTGTTGACTGCCAATCTGTTATATATTATGCTGGAAAAAATAGTTGTATGCGTAAACAAATATCATATGATCTTTATAACTTCGAAAGATAAATATATTTTGTTCGTCTTGAAACATTTGGTGATGCCATAGGAATTCGTGATGGATGATCAGTGGGTTAAGGGTTTGTGATTATTCTGTTTCCTATAATCGGTTGGTCCTTATTTTTCACATAAATGTAGAATATTTATTAACACTTTATTTAATATTTACAAGAAGATTTTGTTTTGCAAGCGGAAAAGTTGCAACGAATTGAAAGAACGTTTGTCGTTAACCCGGCATTGACTGGGGTCTCAGCAGACCACCATTGACGGGGGGGAGGCGTTAAACGCCCCCCGTGGTTATCTTCCGAACCAATGATCGCAGCGAGACGCGCAAGGCGTCAATCGAAAGCTCTCAATGATACGCATCTAAAACATACTACAAAAATGTCAAAGTGAGGTCAAATGTCAGGTCACGGTCAAGCTGAAGGTCAACATCGACGTATTTGAGTTTATAGGCTATACTTTCGATCCAAAGCCTTCGAGTACGACCATGATCACCCAAAGTGCTGCCAGAGGTATGATAGACATCCCGCATGAGCTAAAGTGAGATTGTTGGCCAAGGTCAAGGTCAGGTCACAAAAGGTCACTATGCTCAAAATAGCTACGAAAGTCATGCAACACATGTTTTATGAGTTATTTTCCACGTATAATTCGATAGTGATAGTCATTTTACCACCTGACTTCATTTACGTGAAGTAATGTCAAGGTCAGGTCAAGTTCAGGTCACTGAAAGTCAAAATGTTTCATTGATAAATCTAAATAAAAAAGGCATGTTTCCAGTTTTGTCTCAGTTTTGTCTCAGAAATACAGTGGTGCCATTTATTTGTCTGTATCTGGTCAATAAAGGCCAAACAACGCGATGTGTTAATATGACGTCATGAGTTACCCATACTTTAGATGCCATGTCAGTCAAAAATGGTGATATCATTCTGCAATTTCGTATGGTAGTTTCCCATATGTGGTTCTCTGACATATATTTCGGATTTTTGAATATCTTTGAAGAAAATGATTTTGTGGACATTTCCCCCAAACAAAAACTTTTGTTTTGCATTTTGGGGTCAAAAACCAAATTTTTCAAAAATCCGAGATAGCCATGTTGTAGTTCTTGTCATTTTCTACCTTTTTACGTTTTTTTAAATTGCATTTTGCTCAAAATATGGCATTTGTACTGTCTGTTACATTTCGGCTGATTTTGGTGTAAAACTCGTGTGTAGTGACGTCACTAAACTCGTTATAACTCGGAATTTTGCGCAATTGCTTTTTTACGGAAGATGTAAACGTGATTTAGAAGAAGGTACCCGAAGTTTCATGCTGATAGCGCTATTGGGTTTTGAGCTATTGCGAAAATCCATCAGGGGGGGGGGGGGGGGGGGCGTTAAACGTCCCCCCAGTCAATTGCGGGTTAATTCAAACGATTTTGTTGTTGATCACCTGCTTTTTAACCTGCGTTTTTGTGACACATTTTGTGTTGCTTACCCGCCTATGGTTGTGTTTGGTGTGTTCATCTAATGTGCTCGCCCCATACGTTCCGTCTCTGCAGCAGTCTTCCCTCTGTAGGTGAACAGTGTGGTCATCTGTTTATCTTACGCCATGCCTTTGCCTGTCCGTCAGCTCTGCCGCGGTCACGAGACACGTTCAGCTTATCGCACGGCTCCGGCTACAGTCAGATCCACGGCGGCGGCATAGGTGGCGGCGGCGGCGGAGGCGGAGGCGGCGGAGGTGGCGGGCCGGTACGGGTTGGAACCTACACCGTGCTGACTGCCGCAGGCTCGGCGCCGAACACGTCCTGCCAGATCGCCAACGATGTCCAGCCCGGCGCCGCCCCCGTCCCCGGCACCGCCGCTGGAAGGCACAGAGGGGACGGCGGCTTCGCACGGCCGGGGGTCGAGACCGGACAGATGGCTTCTGCTCAGCGGACGGCCGAGACTCAGCAGGTGAAACCCACCGTGTCGACAGCACGGAGTCGTGCAGCTCAGTTGGCGAGAACGGCAAGTGACGAGCAGCGGTACTCAAAAGGGGCTGGCAAGACAACGTCAGCGGAGCGAAGCAGAGCCTCGCAAGAGGCGGGCAAGACAACGTCAGCGGAGCGAAGCAGAGCCTCGCAAGAGGCTGGCAAGACAACGTCGTCTGAACGGACTCGAGCCTCGTGCGGCGAAGTTTCTAAGACGATGTTGGTGGAGCACAGTCGGCCCTTCCAGGACTCGCAGGACGCGAGCGTGACGCTAGTGAACGCCAGCCGTCCCTCGCAGGCCTCCCAGGCCTCCCAGGCCTCTCAGGACTCCCAGGACTCCCAGGATGTAACGCTGACCCCGGAGCGAAGCCGGACCGACCGGACCGACTGGGCCGACAGGGACGCGTCCACGCCGACTGCCGGCCGGCCGCGGCCGCAGCCGAGACACAGCGCTGCGTTCGGCGACAGCCTCCGTCGCAAGATAGTGGACGTGCTCAACCGCACCGAGGAGGCGCGACTGCAGCTGCTGGTGCCGGAGCGACAACCGGCGGCGACGGTTACTGTAAGCCAACAGCTCACCGTCACCGAGATGGTCTCCCTGGCTGAACAGCCGGTCGAGGAGCCAGCAGACGGACGGCAGCCGTCAGCGACTGCGGCATCAGCTGCGGTAGCGACTGCACCAGCGACGAAGGGGGTGTCAGCGGCGCCGGGGACGGACGAGGTCGTCGGCGGATGGGTGGACGCCTCAGCGGCGTTTTCTGAAGACACCAGCGCGTTCGGTAGCTGGCTGGACGGCGGCGAGTGGCCTCAGGCATACTCTCAGGCGCGCAGTGATGAGCTGAGGCGGAGACAACAGCGCGAGATGGAGGAACATAGGCAGCTGCAGGAGGAGAAGATTCAGGCGGCGCGCGCCCAGCAGGCGGCGCTCCGCCAACAGTGGGAGATGGAGCAGGATCTCAGGGAGAAGGTGGCGCGACAGAAGAAGCTACAGAAGAAGCGAGATGCTAAGGCGAGACGTGAAAGTGCTGCAGCGCCGGAGCACTCGGTGGAGGGTTCGAAGCCAGCGACGGACGATAACGTGTCGCCGGCGCCGGAGCCGCCGCCGCCTGCACAGCCGGTGTATGATCCGTCCGCAGTGACCGCGCTCGTGGACAAACCCAACACAACACCGACTGACGCGCCGTCCGCGCCGCCCGCCCCTCTCTCCGCCCCGTCCGCTCCAGCGGCGGCGGTTGATCCTGAGGCAGTGTCGCGCGTGCTGCAGGAACTCAACGCCGCCACAGCGGCGGCTGCCACGCCGGCTTTAACCACGCAACAGGTGGTGGAGGCGGTGATGAGGCAGCTGGCAATGCCAGATATCTCTATGGACGAATCGTGCCGCAGCCGTGCCGAGCTGGATGTAACGGATATCCTGCAGGAACTGCGCGGAGAGAGCGAACAGCTGAGTAACCGGATCGCACGCCTGGCCCGTGGTGCAGGGGGTGGTAGTGAAGGAGGCGCTGCCGCTAGTGGAGGAGGAGGTGGTGGAGGAGGTAGTGGTGGTGGAAGTGGTGGTGGTAGAGCTGGTGGAAAGGATGTAGCCCGCATGGCTGATACCGTATCTCGTCTGCACCGCGGCGTACCGGCACGCCCCCGCGGGGAGCAGTCCCGTCGCCGCTCGCCCGTGCGGCGCTCGGCCTCGATCCCCGTCCAGCAGGCGTCCCCCAAGCGCGGCACGGATAGTGGTCGTCCAGTAGCGGCGGCGGCGGCGGCGGCGCGGCGCCGACCGGCCTCCACCTCCACGGCCGCCCGGAGTGCCAATGACGACGCGCGCCGCCGGCCCAACTCTGCACAGTCTGAGCTGGCGGTGCGGGGTCGGCGGGTTCCTCGTATGGGTATACGGCGCCACGTGGAGGATTTAACGACGGATGATAGCGACCGAGGCACGTCGCGGAGCAAGGGTGGCTCGCCGGCGAAGCCCGGAAGGAAGCCACAGGGTCGGACCTCAGCCGCCGCTGCCATCGCCGCCACGGCCGCGGCGGCTGCCAAGGCGGCGGCGGTCTCTACATGTTTGGATACAGCTAGCTCGGATGGGTCTGGCAGGACGTACTCAATCGCGTCCGATCGCGTGCCTGGCTCACTGCCTGCTGTCCTGACTGAATCGAGGTCGGAACAGCCGGGGCGGGAGCAGCCAGTGCCTACAGCACCCGCCGTCCCTGCCGCTCCTGCCGCCCCCGCCGCCCCCGCCGCCCCCGCCGTCCCTGCCGTTCCTGCCGCCTCTGCCGCTCATGCCTTTCCTGCCACCCGCGCCGCGCCAGCTGCGCCCGCGAACCCCGACTTCGACCGCCTTTCGACCGACTACGAGTCTCCCGAGTTCCTGGTAGCACTGTCTGCGCGCCGCTATCCGAGTTCGACGCCTTCTCTGGCGCGCTCGGTGGCCGCCTTTGTCGCCAGTACCTCGCTGGACCACGTCTCTCCGATCGTACCTGCAGACTCGGACGCTTCTGGGTCCGGTCGAGAGGCGAACGGCGAGCCGGACGTCGACTCCGGCGCTGAGACGGGTGCCGAGATGGGCTCGGAGCCCGGCGGCGACGTTGAGACGGGCGTGTCACCGGCTGGTGAGACAGATGCGGTGATGATGGCGGGGGCGGCGGCGGGAGTACGGGCAGAGCCGGCCCCGAGTCTAGCAGTTCTGGTGCCCCCGCCGACCGCCTGGTCTTCAGAGGACAGCTTCCTGGAGCTTCGAGCGGCCGAGCTGCGCCAGCTAACGGGGACGTCCACCGGCTCATTAGCTACCACAGCAGCGAGTGCGGTGCGACCCTCCTTCGGTGGAGCGTCGCTCCCTGTCGCCGCCCCGCTGCAGCAGCAGCAGCAGCAACAGTCAGTCGCTGCCACAGGCTCTACCTCCGCAGAGACGGCCGGCGGTGCCCCGCGACCCCGCCGCAGCCGCATCCCAACTCCAGTGCGGCGACACGTCAGCGACCTGGCAGCGGCCACCTGTCAGAGCGCTCCCTGCCTCCTACAGCGTGGTCCGACCATGCCGCCGCCGCCCCCGCCCGCGCTGCCAGCCGCGCTGCCCGCGGCGGTGGCTGGGCGGCGGCCAGGCGCAGCTTTGAGCAGCGGTGACCGGCAGGCCGGTCCGCGTACGGTGGTTTGTGGTGACGGTGCCAGTGGGGCCGTGACGAGCGACGCCGCGGCGCAGACCAGCCTACTGGGCGCGGACGCCGCTGCGGCCGCACAGCGCCGCAATAGACTGGTGCGCTCGGTCAGCGCGCAGGCGCAGGCGGCTAAGCCGGCTGCGGGAAGGGTGAGGTCAAGCGATCAATCGCAAGTGGGCCGTGGAAGACACGGCTCGACAACCGCGAAGCCGGTGTCTCGCGTGTCGGCCCAGGTGCAGACCAGCGCAGCATCGGCGGCGGGAGCGGCGGTGGGGGAGTCGGCGCCGCCTGTGGAGGATAAGGTACAGACGGAGCGCGTGGCCGCGCGAAAAAGGTCACCCTCAGTCAGCATAGGAGTGCAGACCGCTGATCTGACGTTCACCAAGCCTGCTCCTCCGCGACAGGCGCTGCCGGCGCGGGCTGCGGCCGGCGCTGAGACGCAAATCGGCCAGCCAGAGGTACTAGACAAGACGCCTGGCCTTATGGGCGCTGGGGCACAGACTGAGACGGACCAGTGGGCGGGGCGTGCAGCGACGGGGCAGGACAGCCGTTCGACGGATGGTTCTGAGTCGCCTCGTCACGGAGACACGGCACCCGACAGGCCGGTACAGCGTAACGGCCAGGCGCCGCTCACCGCTGGAGAATACTCAACCCATGCCGACACGACGCACGAGACAGCGCCGCAGACGGAGTGGTCTGGTCGGGCAGTGGAGACAATCAAGACAGTCCGGCCGCCTCTGGCTGGTCCGCCAGAGGACGCCACGCCCGTCCCTTCGCCGGAGGAGCCTGCGGCTGACGGCCGAAGGCTGGTGGA